>PVJH01017872.1:0-47731 GCA_004026705.1 Nesogale talazaci
GGCCGGGCCAGGGGTGCATCACTGCGGGTCCAGGCACGGCCGGTGGGTGGCCTCCTGAGGGTGGCCTCATTCCAGAAGGAGAAGGGCCCATCATTGGCTTCTAGGAGGGTCCCCCATAGTGGGCTGCGGGCATCATACCGGGCGAGGAGGACCCCTGGGAGCCTGGGGGGAGGCAGGATCCTGGCCCTGCAGCAGGAGGAGCAGAGAACGGAGTCGGAGGCATCTCTCCTTGTTGGAAGGCAGCCGTGGTTTTGCCAGTCAGGCCCTGAGCTGACTCTTCCATCCTTTTCTGAGCGCTCGCTGTCTTTCACACTCTGTTTCCTACCGGTACACTGTGTCTTTCTCATGGGTGAGCTGGGTATCGCGGTAGTCACAATAAAACACAGACGTCTTGCTCAGCCAGCCGTTTACTCAAAAAACATTTTTCTTTTAGATATGAAGAACACTATAAATTAAGACAGTCTGTGTACTAAGAGAGTCCATAATCATATACTATGTAGACTTAGAGCACCTATATGCATACAACTACAATTGTACGTCTCAGGCCCAGTCCGCAAGAGGGTCATGTCGAAGCAGGAATACTGCCCGGTATCCTCTAACCATAAGGTCTGGCTGGAGCTTCCACACCTACAAAAGAGGGAGGAAAATGGGCTGAGCCCGGGTGGCGTCATGGTTGTGCGCGGGACTGAGGCCCACTGGGACGGAGGTTCAATTCCAGCAGTGGGGCTGGGCCTCCTCCTCCCACCACCAGAGAGCAGTGATGCCAAAAAACAAAAACAAAAAAACAAAAAAAAGAGGGAGGAAAAAAACACAAAAAATGTGCACCAGAAGCTCACTTCAAACAGGCCAAAGCAGATCTGAATGCAGGGGAAAGGTGAAAAGCTCTGAGCATAAAATAATGGTAATAATAAGGATCGATAAGCCATTCCGAGTTAATATTCTCAATAAAATGCATACACAGGAAAGAGATTTTGGAAACAAAGGAGTCTGACTCCTACCCCTCGATGAAACCCACCTCCTGTCCTTTACCAGCAGCGGGTCCGCTGTTCTCCTGCGGTCAGAACAAGGGATAAGAGGGGAGGGCTCCTGCCAGTCTTTCTCGAAAAATTTCAAAAAGCCAGATCATTCCCAGAGGACTGGCTGGATCATATGTTTTCCTAACACACAATACTTAATTTTAAAAGGAACCTCAGGAAAAGAGAATTAGAGAAAGGAAACGTGCCTGACCCAAGAAAGACCCAGCCGGGAAGTCAATGTTTTCCAATAGAAGAGCTCTTGGTAGCCAATTCTTCTTGTGAGATTGCCCATCAAAGTGCTGGGTTCCAGTCACTCATTCCAGGAGTGCCCCACAGTCAGTAGTCGGATGACATTCACACATGTTCCCAGTGTCTCATCAGAGACAACAACTGGAAGCAGAGGAGAAAATCAGAGCGCAGTGTACTTTTCAATCCCAAACATATCAAGCATCTTATATCAATCTTTCAATGTCTCTTCCTTTACCTGTAAAAAAAAATTACTTTAGAATGTCAGCCCTCTGCCTAATGAAAATTTCATTCCACTAGGTCAATATAGAAAATTAGATTTTAAAAATAAAGGAAGAAAATAAGTCAGATACAAAGCACTTAGCTGGGCATATGTGACTTATTTTTAGTGTTACATTGATAATGGCAAGACATGTTGGATGTCCCTTGACATTAAAGTGACCAGATTTTAAGCGGGACACCATTGACTCGGGGGAGGGTTCTTGATTAAAAATTTGGTCTACTGGGCCTGAGCCCCGGTGGCGTAGTGGTTGTGCGCGGGACTGCGGCCCACTGGGACGGAGGTTCAATTCCAGCAGTGGGGCTGGGCCTCCTACTCCCACCACCGGAGAACAGTGATGCCCCCCCCAAAAAAAAAACATTAAAAAAAAAAGGGCAAGTTCAGTAGCTGGCCCCAAATCATAACGCCAATAAATATGCCAAAGTGATAATTTCCACAGGACCTGATGACTTCGCAGCACCAAAGCATGTTCTCTTAGTCATTGGTGTGGGAGTGGGCACTGAGTCCCAGCACACTAAGCTTAAGGTTACTTTTCTAATCTTTTTTTTCCTTGGGGGGGGGGGGCGGGCATCACTGCTCTCCGGTGGTGGGAGTAGGAGGCCCAGCTCCACTGCTGGAATTGAACCTCCGTCCCAGTGGGCCGCAGTCCCGCGCACAACCACTACGCCACCGGGGCTCAGCCCAAGGTTACTTTTCTAACAACAGGAGTCTCTTTCTCCAAAAATCAAATGTTTTACTGGATTGCCCATGTTAGAACATCAGAATCCAAACATAAAAATAACGATAAAGTTCTTTATTGATAATACTAATAGTGCTTTGAGATTTAAAAAGAGAGAAGCTTTTCATTCCAAGAGCTCACTTGAAAAAGTATTTGTATTTATTCCCTACTCGGTTTATGTTTTACATGATTTGAGCCCTGGTTTCTTTTTATTAAGAACCCTGTGGCCTCGTTAGGGGGCCAACTTTCCTTTGTAGGAAGGATGAAAATACGGGATAATGAAAGGAAAGTTGAATACCTACTTGAGTTGAGGAAAAGGATTAATAATGACAGAGAACACTGGCGCCCAAACAATGGGAAGAGAAAGGAAACAATAGCAGTGGGTTGTTTTTTTTTTAAGTATACGAATTTAACTTTGGCAACAGACACAAAGTAATAGCTCCTGGGCTTTATTTGGAGCAAAAAAAGAAAGCTTAGAGTAAAGTGACCAGATTTTAAGCAGGATACCATTGACGAGGGAGATTCTTGATTTAAAATTTGGTCTATATGGAGCAACAAAAATGTTCATAGACCTACTCCCACCACCGGAGAGCAGTGATGCCCCCCCCAAAAAAATTTTTTTAAATGTTCATAGAACACAAAAATAGTATTGTAATATATTTATTTTCACTTTATAACACCATCGGGCATTGTTATGTTGTTAAAAAGCAGGACGTCTGGTCACCTTAGTTTAGAGAGGAAATAAAGCCACAGAAGGCAAATGTGGGCATTCCAGAAGTAGGTGGTTCAGGGAGTTATTACTCAATAGATAAGGTAAACATGAGCTTATTTATACTTAGCTACTAATCTGTAGTAAACAATTTCACATTTTGTCACCAAACCAAAGTTTCTGCTTTCTATAATTCGGCCATCCGTTTCTCTCCCAAGCCCACAGCACCCTCATGCAGCATCAAAGCCTCTTTTCAGATTTACAATCCCGGACAGGAACAGAGTATGCAGCAAACGAGATAAGCGCGGGTTTACTAATCTGCAGTGAGGTAAGTAAGCTTATCTCATTTACTGAGTAATCTGCCCCTGCTAACGCCAACACCACTAGAGATGTGAAGTGGGACGTGGTTCTGTATAATGTTAGGTGCCCTGGAGCCGGTAAGGAGTCCTAGAAACGCCCCCCACACAAGCAGAAAGAAACACTCCTGCATGCACCCCCGTCCTTGCTCTGCTGGAGGACACGGCTGCAGCCACTGGGCTGAGCCAACTCAACAAAGCCCTTCCTCTTTTTCACTGCCGCCTCCTGTCTGCCTGGCATGATAGCCTCCAAACGCTGGCCCCTCTGATAACATGTCCAAAGTACAGGAGCTGAAGTCTTGCCAGTCTCACTTCGAAGGGGCATTCTGGCTTTCCTTTTTCCAAGACAGATTTGTTGCTTCTTCTGACCGCTCATGGCGTAGTCAAAATTCTTCAAACATAATTCGCCTGCCCCAGTTCTTCCGTTTTCCTTGTTCAACGCCCAGTTTTCCTTTGCATAGGAAGCAAATGAAAATACCACCACTTGAGTCAGACGTCTGCTTGAAAGAGGCTTTTAAGTTTGCCCAGTGCAGATACATCTTTTTATTTCTTGACTGGACTTTAATTGTGGGTCTAAATAAAATGGAATTCTTGGCAATATTGATCTATTTTCCTAGTTTATCGTGATGTTGGTTACTGGTCCAGTTGTAAGGATTTTGTTTTCTTCGAGTTGAGGTCTACTCCACACTGAAGGCTGCGGTGCTTAATGACTGGTAAGTGCTTCAAGTCTTCCTGTGTTTCAGCTAGCAAGATTATTAACGAATCTTCCTCCAATTCTGATGCCATTTTGAGTGTAGCTTCTCAGATTACTTCCCCAACATTCACATTGAATCATATGGTGAAAGGATAGAATTCTGATACAGACCTTTCTTTCCTGATTGTTCTTTTCAAACAACTGCTCTTGGTTTATGTACAGATACTGCATGAGGAGAATTAAGTGTTCTGGAATTCCCATTCTTCACAATGTTTTTCATCATTTGTTATGATCCACAGCCAATATGACTAGATGAAAAATCTAAACGGAAAGGCAAAATGCTATTAAAATACTTGGAAATATCATCATCCAGTATAGGAGAATGTTGTTCTAGTTAAAAGGTTCTGACTCATAAGTGCACCCACAAGCAATATCAACATTGAAGGTCATCAGAAAAGGAATCTGCAAAAAAGACTTCTGGGCTTGAGCAGCAATTATTTTAAATAAACACATATTTATGCTTATTTGGGGACAAGGTGGGCAAAAGAAGGAAGAGAAAGAAAAAGAAGAGGGCTGAGCCCCGGTGGCATAGTGGTTGAATGCGGGACTGCGGCCCACAGGGTTGGCGGTTCAAACCCAGCAGCAGCTCTCCAGGAGCAAGGCTGGGCCTCCCACACCCGCCAGAGGGCAGTGATGCCCACCAAAAAAAAAAAAAAGAAAGAAAAGGAGGAAAGATAATGTGGGCATTGCTTGTGTATTTAATATCTTAGTTCTGTTATGAGAAGAAGTTAAATCAAATATTAAAAACAGGATGAGAGTTTGGCTGAATATTAGGAAATACTTCATATTAAGCACTGAGCGTCTACCTGCAAGGCCTGGGGTTCTAACCCCCCAGGTGACTCTTGGAAGAAAAACGAGGCTACTAGCATCCATAAAGATTTATTGCCGGGCTGAGCCCCGGTGGCGCAGTGGTTGTGTGCGGGACTGCGGCCCACTGGGACGGAGGTTCAATTCCAGCAGTGGGGCTGGGCCTCCTATTCCCACCACCGGAGAGCAGTGATGCCCCCCCCCCCCATAAAAAAATATTTATTGCCTTGGATGTTATTTTCCTTAGGAGAAAAAAGATATAAATCCCATAAGATCATGCACAGGAAAGTACTTTATCTGCACGAAGCAAAATTACAATATGCCAAGCTAAATGGTGGCAGTATTATATTTTATTAAGAATTCATGACTGAGCCCCTGTGGCATAGTGGTTGTGTGCGGGACTGCGGCCCACTGGGATGGAGGTTCAATTCCAGCAGTGGCTCCACAGGAGCAAAGGCTGGGCCTTCTACTCCCACCACCAGAGGGCAGTGATGCCCCCCCCCAAAAAAACAAAAACAAACAAAAAAAGAATTCACAATAATCCATGTACTGCAATTTGCATCCTGCCTATACTTGTTTCATCTCTGAGTTCCATTGTGTTTTGAATGTATGAACATGGACTAAATTAAGGGCACTATCAACAGAGTGACCTTATGTTCCAGGGAGATGACTGATAACATTTTCCGACATAAAATGGCACAGGTGTCTTTCAGGTGCACCAGAGACATATATAAATCATAGATATAGGAACGGATTTGGGGGGGTCACACTTAATCCTAGCCCCGATTTAAGAACAATTCATTCTTACAACATGACTCAGCTTGACATGTGCCCTTATGACAAGATCTCGGAAGACATGGGCACAAGGGCAAAATGTGCTGAACAAACTAGACAGTGCCCAGCTATGAAAAAGCACAGAGCCTGGGATCTTGCCTTCAAGCAAGCAGCCATCTAGCTGAGACATCGACTAAGCCCACAGGGAAGAAGCACACTAGCCTGTGTGATGCCAGGGTTGTAAGTAATTTAACCCAAATCCAAAGGAGGAATGGTATCAGAGCTTAAATTGTGAATACCTGGTTTGCAGAAGGCTACGGATGGCAGAGTGGAAGCCCCAAATTCATTTCAGGATCCATACATGGATTAAGTCTCTGGTGAATGCCCTCTGACCATAAACAAGAGATGCGAATGGCATTGTTATGAGACAGCGTTGTGAAGTTGATACTAGTACATGTAGTCAGGTTAAATGGAATGTATTATGTGATCTTCCTTCGCCCCATTGAAAAATTGATTCCGTTAAAAAAAAAATGTGGATTAAGCCTCAGGTGAAGGCCCTCTGACCCTAGGCCAGGATGTAGATAGCCTTGCCAGCATGCAGGGGGCATGGAAAGTAGATTACCATTGGGCTGAGCCCCGCTGGCGTCGTGGTTGTGCGCGGGACTGCGGCCCACTGGGACGGAGGTTCAATTCCAGCAGTGGGGCTGGGCCTCCTACTCCCACCACCGGAGAGCAGTGATGCCCCCCCCCCAAAAAAAAAGAAAGTAGATTACTGTAGATATAGTTAGGTTAAAACTTAATCCCTTGGGCTGAGCCCCGGTGGCGTAAGTGGTGGAGTGCGGGACTGTGGCCCACAGGCTTGGCGGTTCAAATCCAGCAGCGACTCTCAGGAGCAGCGCTGGGTAGCACCCATGACCACCAGAGGCAGTGATGCCCACAAAAACAAACAAACAAGCAAAACCCTCAATGCCTTATCAGGAAACCCAACAAAGCAGTTCTACTCTGTTCTATACATTCAATAAGATTTGGAGTTGACCCAATGGGCATGGCTCTTAGTTTCTTAATACACAGATATACCAACTTAAAGGGAAAACAACTGCTTGAATCATATTGTGTCATACATTCCACTGAAGTGATTTTTAGAGAGAATTTCTGAGGGCAAAATTTCCAGAGTCACAGTATAGCCATTCCAAGAAGCAAAGAAGGCTGGAGATATGAATAAATGTGACCTTCGTGGACCAATGCACTTTTTGTGAGAGAAACACAATTTGTCATTAAGAAGGTGACATTTCTAGGCAATGGGGGCAGAAAAACATTAAAATTTATAAATATGATACATTAATAAAAACCTTAAGGGCTGAGCCCCGGTGGCGTAGTGGTTGTGTGCGGGACTGCGGCCCACTGGGACGGAGGTTCAATTCCAGCAGTGGGGCTGGGCCTCCTACTCCCACCACCGGAGAGCAGTGAGGCCCCAAAAATAAAAATTAAAAAATAAAACAAAACACCTTAATGCCTTATCATTTGATGTCCCTTTTAAGTCGTGTTGAAGTTGTTGTGGCTTTTACTGTTTTCTCCTTTCTTTCCAGTGAGATCTTTTCACTCTGTTTGACTTTATAATTATTGTTAGTTTTGTGCGTGTGTTGAATGTTTTTCTGTATATGAAATCCAGGATAGATGAATCTATCGAGACAGCCACCAGATTGATGGTTTCTAGAGGGTCATGGCAGGAGGTTGATGGGAAATAGGGAGCCGATCACAATGAGTTAAAAAAAGAATAAAATGTTTTAAAATCGATGGTGGTAATGATTGTACAACGCCTCTTGATATGCTTGGGCTATTACATTGTATGATATAGGGATTACGTGCCTATACAGCTGTTAAAAAGTTTGGCTTCCTAAATTTCAAACACCCCGTGTGTGGAAAGCTATGGATGAAACTGGAAGCCAAAAGCCACTTGGAGGTCCCAAATCCATCCTGCCCATGTTGAAGATCCCTGGTGGCAAAGTGGTTAGGCATTGGGTTACTAGCTGCAAGGTCAGCAGGGCGAAGCCAGCAGTATCTCTGAGGGAGAACGACCAGCCTGTCTGCTCCTGGGCCAGTCTCAGAAACTCACAGCAGCCGTTCTACCCTGCCCTCCAGGGTCACGGTCAGTCAGCAAGGACTCGGTGGCCATGAGTGAGAGCATGGATGGAGCGCTGTTGACTCCCCACTGTCCACAGACCAGGCAGATGAACCACCTTCACCTCAAACAAAGAGCAACGCTTCTTCCCAGCTGCATGGAGACTGCAAGGTAGCACTTTGCCATTCGCTCTCCCTTTGCACCTACCTTCGATGTATTCTTTTTTTTTTTTTTTTTTTTTTTTTTTATTTTTTTTAGGCATCACTGCCCTCAGGTGGTGGGAGTAGGAGGCCCAGCCTTTGCTCCTGGGAGCTGGAATTGAACCTCCATCCCAGTGGGCCGCAGTCCCGCGCACAACCACTACGCCACCGGGGCTCAGCCCCTTCGATGTATTCTAACAATTTGATATGCTCTGCTTTTTCTTAGGTTTGCGGTCTTTCTCTGGTTTATATGACTATGGTTGCTGGGTCTTTTTGGTCGTAGTCCTTTGTCCTTGTTTTGTATGTTTTTCTGCATAGAGAAGCCAGACTCGATGGGTGACTTGATGAAGACAGTATCATTGAAATAATGACTACCTGTAGCACAGAGGGGACGGTGAGGAAAATGGTGGACCAACACCAATGGGTACAAGAAGGGGAAATGGTCCAAAGGTGATTGTACTGAAGATTGCACCACCTTTTTTTTTAATATGATCGAACTATTGAATCGTATGATGTACTAGTTATAGCTCAGTAAAACTCATTAAAAAACAATAATTTGGCATCTGTATTTGTGGCAGGCTTATTAACAACCTGCAGATGACACACCCTTGCTTGCGCACTTACCTATGAAGACCAAGGACTACAGCCTTTGGTGTGGGTGGCGACTCAATGTAAAGAAGCAAAAATCCTCACAACTCACCAATAAATGTTGTTGTTGTTGTTAGTTATTGTTGAGTCAGTTCTGACTCATAGTGACCCTTGATACAACCAAAGGAAATCTCCCCTTCCCCCCTCCCCTCCCCCCTTCCCCCGCCATTCCTTAGACAATTCCTTTGCAATTGTTCTTATGTTTGGGTCCATCATGTCGAAGGTCTTGCTCTTCTTTGAGGCTCTTTCACAGTACCAAGAGTGAAGCCCTTTTCCAGGAAGTGAGCATGAGACATGAAGAAAAGACGGAAACCGTCAAAGATTTCACCTGGCATGGGCCACAATCAACCCTCACGGAGGCAGCTGTCAAGAAATCAAAGGAAGCATGGCCTTGGGGAGATCAGCTGCCCAGGCTCTCTCTAGAGCGTTGTGGAGTAAGAAGGCCACTTTGAGGACCTATGCGTGCCTGACCAAGCCGTGGTGGTATTTTCAATTGTTTCTTCGGCGAGTGAAAGTTGGACACTGAAAAAGGAAAAGCAGAAGAAAAATCAATGCCGCTGAATTTGGCGCTGGTGACAGTACCATGGACAGCCCAAAGCATACACACCTCTGTCTTGGACGAAGTCCCGCCAGAAGGCTCCTTTGAGGCAAAGAGGAGACCGACTTCCTCTCATGCACTTTGGGAAGGGTGTCAGCAGAGTTCAGTCCCTGGAGAAAGACCCTGTGCTTGGTAGGAGAGAGGAGAGGGGCCATGAAGAAGAGTCAGGTCCTCAACAGTGGCGGCAACAATGGGCTCAGCTATAAGAACAATTTCAGGGACGGCACAGGACGGGGCGGTGTTTCATTCTGCCATATCTAGGGTTGCCATGAATGGGCTGTGACTCCATGACGCCCAACAACAGCATCGACAGCAGCAGTAGCAGCAAAAGCAACAACGTAGGTGGATTTATAAACGAGGGAGTACCAAAAATATACATATATATTTATTCCACGTCATGTATTAATTTTTTTTTTTTGGCATCACTGCTCTCCGGTGGTGGGAGTAGGAGGCCCAGCCCCACTGCTGGAATTGAACCTTCGTCCCAGTGGGCCGCAGTCCCGTGCACAACCACTACGCCACTGGGGCTCAGCCAAAATTATTTTTTTTACAAAGCAAACTTATCACCTTCAAAGTACTCTCCATTCTACTTAACATATTTGTCAAATCTGTGATTCCGTTCTTGGAAACATTTTCAAGCTCCTCTGTGGCAGTCATGTGCTTATGTTAATTTCATGATTGAGATGTAGGGGCGGAGTCTAGCCTGTTAATCTGGAGATAGCCATTGAGTAGCCACTGAGGCCTCTGTGTGGGCATGGCTTTCTCCTGAGACTTCTGGGAAATTTCCCTCATGGAGATGAGACGCCATCTCCCCAGTAGGTGGGAGTTAGTCTCAGAGACGATGAATCATGGACCAGACAAGGTGGCAGCGTCTGAGGAGCTGGAGAAGAAGACACACGGCTTTGCCCTGATGGAGCCAGACCTCTGAAGCTGGAGAGGCCACGTGGGGACCCCTGCCAGGGATGAGTTGCTTCTTCCACCACTGGATGCTGTTGATGGACCCTGAGCCCATGCAAGGAGCCATGGGGAGACCCCTGCCAGCACTGGGATTCTGCACCACACTGACTTCGTGAGTCGCAAGGAGACATTACAGACTTGTATCGGGCATATGGGCTAATATCGGACTTATGACTTTGAACTGGACTGGGTTGGAATGCTTTCTCAGTGTTCCATTCCTTTTGTATATAAACCATTCCCATATATCCATTTGCGTGTCTACAAATTTGTTCCTCTAGTCTACCCAGACTAACACAGCATCTGTTTGGATGACTGACAGCACCTTCCTCATTTGTTTCTTCACCTCTTCTCTCCCACCCACCCCCCCTTTTTGGAATGTGTTCTTTTTTTGGGGGGGGGACATCACTGCCCTCTGGTGGCCATGGGAACTACCCGGTCTTGCTCCTGGATTTGAACTGCCAAGCCTGTGGACCGCAGTCCCACACTCAACCACTATGCCACTGGGACTCAGCCCTTTTTCTCCCCTTTTAAAAATCCTTTCATTGGGGGCTCATACAACTCTTTTTTTTTTTTTTTAGGCATCACTGCCCTCGGGTGGTGGGAGTAGGAGGCCCAGCCTTTGCTCCTGGGAGCCGGAATTGAACCTCCATCCCAGTGGGCCGCAGTCCCGCGCACAGCCACGACGCCACCGGGGCTCAGCGCTCATACAACTCTTACCACAACCCAAATATAAGTCCATTGTGTGTCAAACACATCTGTACATATGCTGCCCTTATCATTCTCATAACATTTGCTTTCTATCTAAGACTTTGGCACTGGCTCCTCATTTTTTCCCTCCCTCTCTGCTCCTCCCCCCATAACCCTTGATAATTTATAAATTGTTATTTCTTTGTCATATCTTACACTGTCCAATGTCTCCCTTCACTCACTTCTCCGTTGTCCGGACCCCAGGGAAGAGGGTATATATAGATCTTTATAATCGGTTTCCCCTTTCTACCTCACCTTCCCTCCACTCTCCTGGTATCGTCCCTCTCACCACTGATCCTGAAGGGATCGTCTTTCCTGGATCCCCTGTGTTTCCAGTTCCTATCTGTGCATACCAGTGTATACCCTCTGGTCTAGCAAGATTTGTAAGGTAACATTGGGATCATGATAGTGGTAAGGAGGAAGCATTGAAGAACTAGAGGAAAGTTGCATGCTTAATCATTGATAGCTGCACCCTGACTGGTTTGTCTCCTCCCTGCAACCCCTCTGTAAGAGAAGTCTGTTACTTACAGATGGACTTTGGTTTCCCAATCTGTACTCCTCCTTATTTACAATAAAAATGTTTAGTTCCTTGATGCCTGATACCTGATCCCTTTGCCACCTCGTGTTCACACAGTCCGGTGTGCTTCTTCCATGTGGGCTTTGTTGCGTCTATGACGCCAAATCACTGTCCTTTCATGTCCCTCTTCATTTCCGAAAGCAAAAGAAGTGGCAGGGAATGTGGTCAGGTGAGTGAAGTGCGTGGGCAAGAGAGGTGTGCCGTTTTTTGCCAAAAATGGCACACTGAAATGACTACGTGAGCAGGTGCATTGTTGTGGTGGCAAAACTAGCACCTCCCCCCGCCCCATCTGCCAGAAATCAGGCCTTTTTTGGTCACACATTCCTTTGTTACACTATCCTTTCAGAACCTCTAAAGAGAAAGTTTGATTGACGGTCTGACCTGGTGGGAAAAAAACTCCAAATGCACTACGAGTTGACATTTTCCTCCATTCGGGAAGTTGACGGACCTCCATAATGAGGGTTATCATCAATCAACATTTCCACTTGTTTGAAACGAGAAAACCACTCAGACACTTGAGTTTTTCCGGCAGTGCTGTCCTTGTAAGCTGTGTTCAACATCACAACAGTTTCTGCAGGATGTTTCTTCTAGCAAGCAAAATTTCACAGCTGCATACTGTTCTCTTAAATCAACCATCACAAAAAAATGAGGTTCGAGTGAAAGTGCTTTTATGAAAAAATTCAGGGACCCGAGAGAACCTTCCCAGGCCACGTCACTAACTCAGATCAGATCGAGTTGCTTGATGCTCATCCAGTGGGAAAAATGCATGCTATGAAAACCCTGCCCCACAGAGCATTTTTCCTTTTTTTGTTTTTGTTTTTGGATACCCCCTCGTATATTTACATGGAGAAGTCCTCGAAGTAGAAAGATGATTAAATAAGAAATCTAAGTCAGACAGCTAGTTCTATTTTGTCATGATTCTTTTTTTTTTTTGGTGGGGGGGGGGGCAATGATTCTTTCTATACACACAAAAAATAAATTAAAATAGAATCACTGTTTTGTATTTGTCTATGTTTATTTTTTTTTAATTAATTAATTTTTTTTGGGGGGGATCGCTGCTCTCCGGCGGTGGGAGTAGGAGGCCCAGCCCCGCTGCTGGAATGGAACCTCCGTCCCAGTGGGCCGCAGTCTGCGCACAACCACTACGCCGCCGGGGCTCAGCCCTTGTGTATGTTTATATCGACATCTCTAGTGACAGAGAGACAATCTGAAATCATATGTCCTGAATGGTTAACAGCGCTCACCTCTAGTGGCATAGCAACCAAGATTGGGTGGGAGAGTTTGTGTGTGGGAAGGAGATCGCTTTAAAAAAAAAAAAAGGGCGGGGCTGAGCCTCCTACTCCCACCACCTGAGGCCAGTGATGCCCCAAAAAAACAAAAAAGAAAAAAGAAGACGTAGTGGTTGAGTGTGGGACTGTGTCTCACAGGGTTGGCGGTTCATATCCAGCAGGAGCTCTCCAAGAGTAAGGCTTGGGCAGTGATGCCCACAAAGGGGGAAACAAACAAACAAGCAAACACTTTTTACTATATAAACTTCTGGTTTTGATAGAAGAAAATGATATTATTTGGGTTCTTCCAAATATAATAAAAAGATTCTTGACCTTAACTGTGACAGATAAAAATGAAAGTTGACCTGTTTCTTTGATTTCACTCCCAGGGCCACAATTAGTCCACCCAGAGGGGTCTTTCCCCTTGCATCGGTCTTTATTACTTTATTTTCCTGTAAGTATTCATCAGCCCCAACCTTGCTTAGCTTTTGATATCAGAGGTATGGCTGTAGACTTTACCATTATATTTTGATTTTTTTTTTGGGGGGGGGCATCACTGCCCTCAGGTGGTGGGAGTAGGAGGCCCAGCCTTTGCTCCGTGGAGCTGGAATCAAACCGCCATCCCAGTGGGCCGCAGTCCCGCGCACAACCACTACGCCACTGGGGCTCAGCCCTATATTTTGATTGTAGTTAGAGACTAGATTATCTTGTACTACCTCATCAGCTCTCAGATTCTCAGATTTTCCATCAATATTGACCATTCAGGTCAAACTCCACAACTGTTATTGATGGCCAAGAGAAATAATTTCAATAAAAATAACCGTATCTTGTCTGGACCGGGAAAAAGCACCATACTTTAAAAATTAATAAAGTAAATTGAGCCTATCCAAAACACCATAAAACAAACCTTACTTATTGATTGAGGTGGTTTGCTTTTTTGTTTTATTTTTTAACTGTGTAGCAAGTGCTACTAAACCCATTGTGGTTATATAGATGCAATAA
This sequence comes from Nesogale talazaci, assembly GCA_004026705.1. NCBI lineage: Eukaryota > Metazoa > Chordata > Mammalia > Afrosoricida > Tenrecidae > Nesogale > Nesogale talazaci. The sequence continues at coordinate 13,777 of PVJH01017872.1, forward strand.
TTTAAGCTTTTATTGCTTGAAGTTCCTACATTTTCTTGAAAAAACATTGTGTTGGAAGTGTTAATGGCCTCAGGAATGCAACCAAAAAATCAGGTGGAGGAATAAAGTTAATAAAAAAGTCAAATGTGAATAAATTGCTAGCAATGTCAGTGAATACTTAAATCTTATTAGGCAGCATTTATTTTGTAACTTTTTCAAAGAGCATCTAACAATTTTGAAAGTATTTCCTGATATATTTTTGGAGTCACTGTTTAGTCCTCCTACATGAAACAATGTTTCCTTTTTGCAACTCTAGGACTTTTTTAATCTGAGGAAGGAGCCCATCTAAGAAATAGACTTTGCAGAGGAGACACATTAGACGTTCAATAATTCCCAGAGTTCATTGAAACATCACTTCTGGGGCTGAGCCCCGGTGGCGCAGTGGTTGTGCGCGGGACTGCGGCCCACTGGGACGGAGGTTCAATCCCAGCAGTGGGGCTGGGCCTCCTACTCCCACCGCCGGAGAGCAGTGATGCCCCCCCCCCAAAAAAAACCAAAAAAACCCCAACAACACTTGGTCATAACTCAAGCGCATTTGTCCTGTTTTCTATTTATCTACAGTGCTTTGCACACAGCACGAACAATGCTGATTTGCAAGTGGGAAAGGTCGCTGATACATCTCAAACCAGAGGACTGACCAGCCCTTGTCCAGTGCCACCTGTAGGCATGTGGACGATATGGAAAACTGTCTCCATTCTAAGGTGCTGCAGTTCAAAAAGGAGATAAAACAATCACTTCTTGCTATTCTAGATTATGAAGAATCAGGTGATAACTACTGAAAAAAACAAACAAAAAACCAGACACTAAATCGTTCCCTCTATGCAGTTGCAATAGAACTTCAATCAATAAGAATGTAAAAATACAACTTTACCAAAAATAAAAAAATAAAACTTTTGTCTCCCTTGATGCAACATTTTTTTTCTCGCCATGCATTCAGAGACTCTGCCACGTTCACGTTTCCTGTACAGCCGCTTTTCTCCGGCTTTATTTCCTGGCGCCTTCCGCTTCAGACGCCAAGCCCCAGACAAGGCAGGTGACTTCCAGTTTCGCCCCCCAAGTGGCCTGCTTGCTGCTCAGAAAACCTCGGGGCCCCGAGCCGCCGCAGGACGCCCCCTGCAGGTCCGCCCGCCCGCATCCCCCCCCCAGGCCTCCAGGGGGCGCGCGTCAGCCGCTCGCTCCGCTCCGCTCCGCCGGGCCGGGCCTGCTCGCTCCGCGCCGAGCCACGCACGTCTTCACGGAAGTGACGTCAGTTCCGAGTTCGCTGGGGGCGGTGGGAGCGATGAGGAAACTGAGACGGTGGGAGCAGTTGTGTGAAGATGGAGGTGAGGACCTGGCCGCCCGGGGGGCCCGGCGAGAGAATACGGGCGACGGGGCGGCAGCGGAGGCGAGAGGCCGCGGGGGGAGGCGGCCGGCGGGGGGTGGGGGGGGGGATCGAGGCGGCCGGCTGGGGGGAGTGTTGTCAGAAGGTCGGGGTCAGAAGACGTCGCTTCGGGCCAACTCCGTGCTCCCCCTAACTTATCGTCGTGGCTTTCTTTTGGCTTCCAGTTTCCCGGAGGAAGTGACAATTACTTGACGATCACAGGACCCTCGCACCCCTTCCTGTCAGGGGCCGAGGTGAGCCCGGGCTGCCGACGCTGCGGGGGGGCAGGGCAGCGGGCAGCGGCGGGGCCGGGGTGGCGGGGCGGAGGGCGCGGGCGCCGGGACCCGGGCTGGGGGGCTGGGGCCGCGATCGGTGCTTCGGGGTGGGGGCTGGGGGGGTGGCGGCTGCTTCGCAGCGTCTCGGCGGGGCGGGGCGGGGGCGGGGGCCGGGGCCACCGCTGTCATCGGGGCCCAGAGCAGGACGCTGGAGAGAGCCGTGCGAGGCGGGGCTGGATGCGTGGGAAGCCTCTGGGCGGTCGCGTGTCGTGGGGGGCCCACGCTGGCCGCGGTTTTGAGAGGTGGGAATGTCTAGCGAGGGGACCCCGGCCCGGGGGTGGCGCTTCCCTCGGAGGGGCGCCGTGGGGCTGCGTGTTAGCTCCGTCGACGGGGCTCCCTTCCTTTACCTGTGCACCTATCGCACGGTGGCGGGTGTGTGCGCCCTCGACGCCGGCTGGTTTGGGGAGCGCGGGCTCGCTGCCCGGGGAACCCCCGGCGCAGGCTCGAGCTGCCCTGGCTTGTGTCCGGGACCGTCACTCTTTTCGGGGGTCGCAAGCCCCGTGTTTCTCCCTTGGGTGAAAGAATCCGGAGGGAAGACCGTTTTTCTGCTTCCCAGTGACTCTGACTTTGGGCCGGTGGCTGCGTCTTGGTCGGGCAGCTTCCCCGGCTGTCAAGTAGTCGATATTTTGAAGCAATAGCAATAGTGCCCTATTGCTACTAGTACATAGGCTGGCGTAATAGATGATGATATTTTTGAAGTAGAGCTCATTTGCTGTTCACGGGAAGGTTCTTGTTGAAATGGTGTCAGAAGACAGATGTGTATCACGGAGCGCAAAAGAGAAAAGTGGATCGTAAGTTTTCCCGTCTTTGAGAATGTGTGAATTCTAGAACCCTTCTGTGGTCTTCTGAAGATTTAACCCCTCCCCTCCACCCACACCTGTGAATTATTAGAATGTCTTTGTGCCAAGAATTCTCAATAAAGGGCTGAGCCCCGATGGCGTAGTGGTTGTGCGCAGGGACTGCGGCCCACTGGGATGGAGGTTCAATTCCGACTCCCAGGAGCAAAAGCTGGGCCTCCTACTCCCACCACTATAGGGCAGTGATGCCTAAAAAAAAAAAGAAAGAAAAAAAAAAGAATTCTCAATAGATGCTAAATAAGGTTTATCTTTTTATTTTTTGCTCTAATTGAGGCTCATCTTTTTCTTTTTTGTGTGTGTGGCATCACTGCCCAGGTGGGAGTAGGAAGCCCAGCCTTGCTCTTGGAGAGCTGCTGCTGCATTTGAACCATCGAACTCTGTGGGCTGTAGTCCCAAACACAAGCCACTAGGGCTCAGCCTAATTAAGGCTTACCGTATCCTATAATAAACCCTGAAATTTTCTCAGACAAGAGTTAGATTTACACAGAGTAGTTTCCGGCTTTTTTAAATTGTGAATTGAGCATTGGTTTACATTACAGAGTAGAACATTCATTTTCCATTCAATAATTCATACACATTTTGTTTCCTGCCATTTGTTGAAACCATCTTGATGTAACATCACTTCAGCCATACCTGTTCCGATACCTCCTTTTGCCCTGACTCTTCTGAACTTTGTCCTTGGGCAAGTGCTGCCCCTTGGATCTCAAATTGTTGATTATTCTAAGGTGTGCTTCTCTTGCTAGTGCTATTGTTTCTCTTATTTACCTGTGTTAGTCCTGGTTGACTAGAGCAACAAATCCAGAGACACTCGTGTAAGAGAGAGCTTTATGTCAAAGAGCAATTGTATATTGAGAAACAGCCTAGTCCAGATCACATCCATAAGGCCGTGATATGTCCCATATTAGTCCATAAATTCCTCTTCAGACTCATGCAACACATGCGATGATGTCGAATGCAGGAAGATCACAGGCCAATGGGTGAGAAGTTTTGTGGGTCCAGTGGTGGTAGAAGCATCTACAGGCTCTGACTGCCGTTAGCATGTGGCTTGTCAACAGGAATGAGAAGATGAGAAGGAGAGAGAGAGAGAGAGAGAGAGAGAGAGAGAGAGAGAGAGAGGCTGTTTGGCTGAAATGTGAACCATAGTGGGAGGGCTAGGGGTTGTTGTTAAGTCACATATCTGAAGGGTGACTAAGGAACATAGTTTTAGGGATTCCATCAGCTTCTCTCTGATAAGTAAGCCTGGTCTCTACGCTTTTGAGTTTTGTTCCACATTTCTCTTCATGTCTCTCAAGGACTTTCCAACATAACCCCTTTCCGAGCAGTTGGTAGTGGTGGACACACCATCTTGGCTTTCTAGTCTCGGACTCGTGGAGACTGATGTCTCCATTATCCATGGTTGCCACGTGTCTCCAGTCTGCATCGCTCTTCTCCCTGGCTGGGAGAGACCAGTAGATGCACCACACAGTCATCTATTCATAACTACCAAAGTGGGACATAGAACCTTGTCTTGATGCACCTCGCCTTGCCACTTGACCTCAGTGTCCCCAAGACTGTGGTCATGAGCCCCCCCCAGGTCCAGTCATTCAGTCTCTCAAGATATTGTTTGTTTGTTTGTTTGTTTTTTGGGTATCACTGCCCTCTGGTGGTGGGAGTAGGAGGCCCAGCCTTTGCTCCTGTGGAGCTGGAATTGAACCTCCATCCCAGTGGGCCGCAGTCCCGCCCACAACCACTATGCCACTGGGGCTCAGCCCAAGATATTTGCTTATATCTTTAGAAGTTTTCCTAACTGCCCCATGTAGTTGGCTAGCTTTAAAACTTGTTTAATGCCATTACTATGTATTACTCCTAAACAGAAAACATATGAGCATGTAAGCAGCCAGTTTAGAGAGGATGTAAACTAAAACCCTCCTTTGGGACTTTGAAGTCTTATTGTCAGTTTTCTGCTTGAGGTCTCCACCATTTAAATTCATTATTTTAGGCTATTATAGATGTCACATTGCCCTAATCCATGTGAAAGTGCATTCCAAAACTAAATGTGGTAGCTTTCAAATGTCCCTACTATTCTTAATCCTCTGCCGCTTTTATGAACTTGTGTGATCAAGAGGTAACAGCCTAAGAAGTGGCTCCCTTATAGCATCACCAGAGTCTTCCAGTTTAAGTCTGTTCTTTGTGTACTCGCTTTTGAATTGATGGAAAAAAATCACACCCCTATTTTGTCAGGAAACACTAAGCTTGAGACTCAGTTTTGGCAGGTGTGCCCCGTTAAGTTGTCATTTGTAAGATCCCGGGTATAGCACAAGTGTTTTGCTCTTGGCTGGGAATCCAAAGGTTGGTGATTAAAACCTACCCTGCATCACCAGAGAAGAAGGACCTGTAGTCTGCCTCCCTAATGATTACAGCCAAGGAAACCCTATGAAGCAGTTCTGCTCTGGAACATGTGGGGTTGCAAAACCAACAGGAGTCCTTTTTTGTCTCATGACAACTTCTGCATTTTCTCCCCTTTCAAAAGAACCAAAAAAAAAAAAAAAACCCTTTATATTATGACCACATATATTGTGGTTTTTGTTGTATCTTATCTTACTATGAACCACCCTAGATAAAATGTAGAAATTATAAATTATACAGAGATACAATTTTTTTGTTTTTTAGTTTTTTGGGCATCACTGCCCTCTGGTGGTGGGAGTAGGAGACAAAGATACAATTAAAAAAAACAAAAAACATTCTTTTTAGGGTTTTCCATTTTTGCAAGAAAAGGAGGGCTGAGCCCCGGTGGTATAGTGGTTGTGCGCGGGACTGCGGCCCACTGGGATGGAGGTTCAATTCCAGCTCCACAGAACCAAAGGCTGGGCCTCCTACTCCCACCACCAGAGGGCAGTGATGCCCCCCAAAAAAACTAAAGAAAAGAAAAGGATAGTTATCTACAACCATAAAGCAGTAACCATAAAACACTGGAAAATTGGGCTTCATTAAAAGAAGAATCTCTGGTTTGAAGGAAGTCAATTTTTATTTTCTCTCACTCAGATAGGCTCTTACTCAATAGTATTTCTTTTGAGTACTTTGGGGATATAGTATATAAGACACTTAGCTCTCGTTAGGAAAAGTACTTATGACACTTAAAAAAATTTTTTTTAAATGATAAAAGGGCAACAGAGTCAGTTGTCTTGGAGCAGATTCTGACCCTGACAGTCTTGCTCGTGTCAGTGGCATGGTGTTCCATTGGGCTTCCTGGATGCTGGGAAAGGAGATCTTCAGACCCTTCTTTCCAAGCACCTTTTTTTTTTTTTTTTTTTTTTAAGGCATCACTGCCCTCAGGTGGTGGGAGTAGGAGGTCCAGCCTTTGCTCCTGGGAGCTGGAATCGAACCTCCAAACCAGTGGGCCGCAGTCCCGCGCACAACCACTACGCCACCGCTGCTCAGCCCCCAAGCACCTCTTAAGTGGACTTGAACTCCAAACTTTTGGTTTTCAGCCAAAGGTGGTTGATTGCTTAATACTAGATGATTTCAGGCCTAGTAAACTTTCACTACTACAAATTTGTCATTGAATTGGACTTTTCTGTAATGAATGAGCTATATGAGAAACTCTTTAAAGAAATGCTGCACTGTATATTTTGGTATTGAGGACTGAGAAAGTGGTTATTTTCACTTTTTGGTTCTACCAGTAACTAAGCATCTTTGCTTATAGACTGTCATTTCTAAACTGTTCCCTCTCAAAAAGGGTGAAATTGATTTTTTCCATCAATTCATAAGCGAATACACAACTTAATAGAGAAGGAAAAAGAAACCTGAGTGAGTGAGATGGGTAACATTTTTCTCTTTCATCTTCTCTGTGCCAAATACTTTATTATTTACTACAACTTTAGCTGTGTATTTAACAGTTTAGGGTATAATGTAGTCACATAATAGATCCACTAACATACAGGTATTCATTATTGGATTTCTACCCATAATTTTATACTTTGTGGTGGTAAAATAAACTTAGACTGTCTCCATGGTTTTTTTTTTTAATAATGTATAGTTTACTCTTTTGTACTTTTATTTTTTTTGTTTATTTTTGGGGGGACTTCATTGCCCTCTGGTGGGAGTAGGAGGCCCAGCCTTGCTCCTGAAGAGCTGCTGCTGGATTTGAACCACAAGCCCAGTGGGTCGCAGTCACCACTACGCCACCGGGGCTCAGCCCTACTTCTGTACTTTTTAATTTTTTTTTTTTAGGCATCACTGCCCTGGTGGTGGGAGTAGGAGGCCCAGCCTTTGCTCCTGGGAGCCGAAATTGAACCTCCATCCCAGGGGGCCGCAGTCCCGCGCACAAACACTACGCCACCGGGGCTCAGCCCTACTTTTGTACTTTTAATAGTTGCAGTTGCTTTTGATTCACATTTTAAAAAGAAACAAATCAACCCTTTCTCAAAAATAAATAAATAAAAAGCCCACCATTACAACCACAGATACTGAATAAGAAAGCTCTTTCCACATCCCAGGAGAGAGTGCATAGAAAGCCTTGTTGAACCGATACAAGGAATCTCTGCCCATTTGATTTTCAGTGTAGTTGATGTGGGCATTCCCGATGATTTATGAAGGGTTCTCACTATAGAACAGTGGTCTCTCTTTTTTTCTTTTTAAGCTCTCAATTGCAAATAGTATCATTTTTCATATCTAAGCCACTTTTGTTTATTGCGATAGGCAGGAAAGAATAGTCATTTTTTGGTTTGCTAAAAACATCTATTTTTGTCAAGTGCAAACTCCAATTATATCATTCATCTAGTCTGATACATGTTCCCTAGATCTCTTTTTCTTTCCCTAGAACTACTTTTGTTCCTTTGCATGAGAATTTGGTGCACATTTGTGTATTTTCCCCAGAAGAATGTTCATATGATCCTAAACTCAACTTTTGGAGTCATAGACCTAAAGTTAAAGAGTTTTCACCAATAAGAAAAATGACAAATTGTGTGCGGAGAAACCTGGTGTGTGTGTGTGTGTGTGTGTGTGTGTGTGTGTGTGTATGGGAGAAGCAATAGCAAGAGGGTGGGGGAAGGTGAGGGGGAGAAATGGGGGTGTGACTATAATGATCCATGTATAACACACACACTCCACTCCCCACCCCCACCCTGTAGAGGAACAACAGAAACATGGGTGACGGAAGATAGCAGATGGTGTAAGATATGAAAATAAAAATAATTTTAATTTACCAAGGGTTCATGGGAACTCTTGGTAGGGGGGTGGGGGAGGGAAAAAAAGAGGAGCTGATATTAAGGGCTCAAGCAGAAAGAAAATGTTTGGGAAATGGCGATGGAAACATATGTACAAATGTATTTGATATAATTGATGTATAAGAGCTGTAGGGCTGAGTCCCGGTGGCGTAGTGGTTGTGCGCGGGACTGCGGCCCACTGGGACGGAGGTTCAATTCCAGCAGTGGGGCTGGGCCTCCTACTCCCACCACCAGAGAGCAGTGATGCCCAAAAGCAAAAAAACAAAACAAAAGAGCTGTAATAGATTTATTAATTTAAAATTTTTAAATTAAAAATGTAATTAAAATTAATCAATTTCTTTTCTTTTGTGGGAAAAAATTCCTGTTCTTTTTTAAATTAATTAATTAATTAATTTTGTGGCATCACTGCCCTGGTAGGAGTAGCAAGTCTAGCCTTGCTCCTGGAGAGCTGCTGCTGGATTTGAACTGTCAACCCTGTGGGCTGCAGTCCTGCAAACTAACACTAAGCCACCAGGGCTCAGCAAAAATGCCTGTTCTTATGCTCCATAGGTCCTCTTATCTTACATTGCCCACAACTCAATTTTTCACAATATTAAAGACAACATTCAGGATTTTGGAAAGAAAATGTGAGAAAAAAAGATGTGTGCATAAAAAAAAAAAAATTCAGAAAGTTTTTTTCTGTTTGTCAGTGTGGTTTAAAGAGATAGTGCATTTTCACAGACATGTATTTTTCTCCGTAGTTTCTACCAGCTGGAAAAACTTTGTTTAGTAATATATTTGTCTTCATGAAAACAAGAGCTGGGCTGAGCCCCGGTGGCGTAGTAGTTGTGCACAGGACTGCGGCCCACTGGGACGGAGGTTCAATTCCAGCAGTGGGACTGGGCCTCCTACTCCCACCACCGAGAGCAGTGATGCCCCCCCCCCCCCAAAAAAAAAAAAAAAGAAAGAAAACAAGAGCCATATTAGTGAGACCCTTTCTTGATCTGGAAATACCTTAAGGAACTCTTTTTTTTCCCCCTTCTTTCCCTTAAGGAACTCTTAACAAATGCATTGTTTAGTTATGAGGGGAAGAAATTGCGTAGGTACCTATTGAAGTTGATGTGATTGCTTAATATTTACTGTTTAATGTATTGACAGAATTTTAACTTCTAAATTCAGATTATTTGTGATAATTTGTTGGGAGCAGTTGACAAGTTAATAATAATTGGGATATTAATATTGTGATTAAGACCAATTGTAAATAATGGCTTATTTAAATATTTACGTGTGTGCGGTACTATGATAAGCTTTGGGGCACTAAATGTCTTATCCTCATAATAACCATATGAAGGCTATAATCTCCAGTCAAGGTCATATAATAAATGGCAGAGGTGGGACTAGAACTCAGATGTCTGACACCAAAGGATCTGGATTTTTTTTTCCTTAATCTTACAGTGCTCTATGGTTGTAGATGCGTTCCTTTTAGTATCAAAAAAGGAACTCTAGCAGTTAATGTATTTGAGATCAGGCATTGAATCTTTTAGCTATTAGAGATTGCAGAGTAGATAGCCTATGTAGTTATGGTCTTGTTGGATTCAGAGGAAGAAGGAATTATATCTTTAGTCAGTTGGAATAATCTTTTTTATCCTCCCTTACAGAAAATCTTGGTTAGAGAAAGCCTAGGACTGTGGTCTGGGACTGTCGAACAGCCAGTTTGCCTTTTGACTATAGCTTTTGTGAAGGTTTTTCTTTTCACTATTACTTTCTTGGCATTATTGAGTTTTCCAAAAGTCCTGTACAATTGGGAGTCTTTTTATTTCTGGGTAACATTGTGCTTGCTAAAATGGAGGACAGATAGGAAGCTCTACACTAAATACAAATACTTAGAGGTGGATAACGTTCTAAGGACAGCTCTTCTTCCAAGAAACCTCAAATAGTAGTCACCATATGATTGGCTGGTTGACAGTGATTTTCTATTGTCTTACAGTTCAAGTGTAATGATTGTGAAATAACTGCTATTCATTAGAATTTCTAGAGCGATTTCAGGCATGGTAGCTCTGACGTTACGTGGCTGGGTTCTCACTACTGAAAGAATTGCTCATTAGACCAATAGGACAACCAAGGTGATAAGATAGAAAGCAGAGAAAATGACTGACATTGATAATTGATATTTCCAGCCTCACATGTGCCTCATGACCCGGAATATGAGGAAGAAGAGAGGTTTACTTGTAAAACTAAGTCCTAAGAAACTGCTAGAAAAAGTAGGCTCTCAACTGAAAAGAAGTACAGACGCAGTATCCTGCTTTGGTCTTCACTTAACAGGGTGCCGTTCTTCCTCTTCACTAATCCTTTTCTCCTTTTTCCCCTCCTACAGACATTCCATACACCAAGCTTGGGGGATGAGGAATTTGAAATTCCACCGATTTCCTTGGACTCCGATCCCTCACTGGCTGTCTCGGATGTGGTCGGCCACTTTGATGACCTGGCAGACCCTTCCTCCTCACAGGATGGCAGCTTTTCAGCCCAGTATGGGGTCCAGACATTGGACATGCCCGTGGGCATGACCCACGGCTTGATGGAGCAGGGCGGGGGGCTCCTGAGTGGGGGCTTAAGCATGGTAAGGGGAAAGCAGTATTTTCAGGCTTATCCAAGCTCATGTGCATAGTGTTAAGTGGAGAAAAGTAATGCTATTCCCTGCTATCTTTGGGTACTACTTGTTTCTTTTTTTGGGGGGGGGGGGAGCATCACTGCCTTCTGGTGGTTGTGGGAGCTACCCAGCGTTGCTCTTGAGAGCCGCCGCTGGATTTGAACCGCCAAGCCTGCTGGCCGCAGTTCCGCACTCAACCACTTACGCCACCAGGGCTCAGCCCCACTGCTTGTTTCTAGTATTGGAACAAAAAGCTAACCAATAAAGACTTAATTTTCTCTGGGAAAAAATGAGATTTTTAAAAGAAATTCCAAATGCTCGATTTAAGCCCTGATATATAATTATGTTTTCTGGAGGAGGGAAAAAACTCCCAGTTCCTCCTTTTTTTACTGAGATGCACAGGTTTAAGGTTTGTTTTTTCCCTTCCCCTTCTACTCTGGGCTTTGTATTCTAGGATTCAGATCTGATTGTAGTAGCTGATACCCTGGTAGATTTAAAGCTGTCAGTCAAATGTGTTGTGGATCAGTATGTGCTATAATATGTGTGTTAAACTGCCAGCACATCTCATCAGTAGAAGCATCTCAAGTCACTATTTTGGGGCCAGGCACCTCTAACATTTTCCTGATTCTGATTGCTTGTGTATTACAACTATAAAAGCTATTATTTTGGGGAGGGCTCCAAGGGTGAGTTTTTCTTTACCCTGGTGTGGCCACAACCTCCTAATTACGGAATAATTTGTTCTCTAATTTGTCCAGAATTAAGACTGATTATGTGTTTACTTTGGAATAGGTGCTAAAGCTCAATCTGTTTTATGTGTAGTCAAGTGAAATTTTGTAGGGTTTAAACAATGATAACATCTAGATAAACAGGGTATTTACAAATTGTCTTAAATCCAGGGGGAAAGGATGCTCTCTCTTTATATTCACTGTTTAATTAGTCCTTCTTCTCCTCTCAGGACTTGGACCATTCAATAGGAACACAGTATAGTGCCAACCCACCTGTTACAATTGATGTACCCATGACAGACATGACATCTGGCTTGATGGGGCATAGCCAGCTGACCACCATTGATCAGTCAGAGCTAAGTTCTCAGCTTGGCTTGAGCTTAGGGGGTGGCACCATCCTGCCACCTGCCCAGTCTCCTGAAGATCGTCTTTCAACCACCCCTTCGCCTACTAGTTCACTTCATGAGGATGGTGTCGAGGACTTCCGGAGGGTGAGGTTTCCCTGTCCAAATCAATTCTGTCATGACACTCTAGCATAAGACTCTGGGCATGCAGTGCCTGGCCATTCTTCCTTACTGCTGCCCAGCCCTTCCCTCAGTGTCTGTTTTATAATGCTCCACCCAGGCCTAAGTTACTACCGCCTCTTCATCTTATTGCCTTTATTTGGAGCATTCATGAAGATGTCATTTAAGAGACTAGATAACTCCCCACCCCACCAGCACCAGTTAGAAATCCCTTTCGTGCAGGTCTCTAGACACTGTACTTCTTTCCACCTTGTAATTCTTTCTTTTCCTCCTCACAGCAACTTCATTGCCCGAAGACAGTTGTGGTGGAAACAGGGAAAAAGCAGAAAGCTCCAAAGAAAAGAAGAAAGAAAGATCCTAACGAACCTCAGAAGCCAGTTTCGGCATATGCTTTATTTTTCCGTGATACACAGGCTGCCATCAAGGGACAGAATCCCAACGCCACTTTTGGGGAGGTCTCAAAAATTGTGGCCTCTATGTGGGACAGTCTTGGAGAAGAGCAGAAACAGGCAAGTAACTAATGGTAAACTAATTAGATATAAATATTGTTGAATTTGTTGATTAAAGTGAAAACTCGTTTTTTAAACATTTTCTTACATGCCCTTAGTAGTGTCAGCTGTTTGTCTGCCTTAACAGTTACAACTGGCTGAGCCCTGGTGGCATAATGGTTGTGTGCGGGACTGTGGCCCACAGGGTTGATGGTTCAAATCCAGCAGCAGCTCTCCAGGAGCAAGGCTGGCTTCCTACTCCCACCAGTGGGCAGTGATGCCCGCCCCCCCCAAAAAGAACTGTACAGTAAAACCAGAAAACCTTTAAACATATTAATAATTCTGAAAATGCTGATTCTTGACAATAACCTTGTAAAATTTAGTTGTCCCTTTTACTGAAAGTCAGATACCTTAAGTGAGAGAGCTGAGACTCTACTCCAAGCCCCATGTGCTTTTCACTAATGATGTCTTATAATTCCTCATCATTTTCCAACTGTTTCGTTTTAAATATTGAACTTTTCTTTTTTTGCGGGGATGGGGCATCACTGCCCTCTGGTGGGAGTGGGAGGCCCAGCCTGGCTCCTGGAGAGCCGCTGCTGGATTTGAACCACCAACCCTGTGGGCCGCAGTCCTGCACTCAACCACTACACCACCGGGACTCAGCCCAATATTGAACTTTCCTAAGCCTCCTTTCCCCCTCAGTAAACTAGCTTCTTTCTTGGTCAGTCGCGTGCTAGAGATACATGGCATACTCTAACCCCCGCACTACTTAGATTGGGCTTTCTCTCTGGTCCAAGGTAAACTTAAAAACTGCGATTAGTCTTCATTAAGCACGTTTCATCAAATAGGGTCTTGATTTCGTGGGACTTTCCAGTTAAGTGGCGTAATAGCATTTTTAGCATCTCTGTGCTACCTCCTGGTTTGAAGCACGAGGGTCTGGGGTCTCAAGAGCTTGAAAGTGTGGATGAAAGGAGACTTCAGGCAGTGTAAAACATGACAAAATAATAATTTATAAATTATCAAGGGTTCATGATGGAGGGAGGGGGGAAATGAGAAGCTGATACCAAGGGCTCAAGTAGAAAGCAAATGTTTTGAGAATGATGACGGCAACAAATGTACAAATGTGCTTGACACAACGGATGGATGTATGGATTGTGAGAAGAGTTGTATGAGCCCACAATAAAAGGCTTTAAGAAAAACAAAAGAAAACATTCCTTAAAAAAAAACAAAACAGGGCTGAGCCCCGGTGGCGTAGTGGTTGTGCGCGGGACTGCGGCCCACTGGGATGGAGGTTCAATTCCAGTTCCCAGGAGCAAAGGCTGGGCCTCCTACCCACCACCAGGGCAGTGATGCCTCAAAAAAAAAAAAAAAAAAAAACAAGGGCTGAGCCCCGGTGGCGTGAGTGGTTGAGTGCGGGACTGCAGTCTGCGGGCTTGGCGGTTCAAATCCAGCGGCGGCTCTCAGGCGTGTCACTGGGTAGCGCCCACGACCACCCGAGGCAGTGATGCCCAATTTAAAAAAAAAAACAAACCCTGGAAAGTGGCTATCAAAGGCATAATAATTGGTTTCTATTCGTCTAGAATGGTGGTCAGCAAGCTGCAGCTCGCGAGCCCTATGCGGCTCTCAGTGTGCACATGCGGCTCTGAAGTCACACTGAACACATTTGAAGGTTCTTATTTCAGATCACAGTGCTTTCGTTTGTTTGGAAAAACTCATTTAAGGCTCCAGAGTGATTTCAAAGTTGCTAGGAGGGACAGGATTGGCTCTTCAGTCTCAAGAATTTACCGCCCGCCCCCTGGTCTAGAACAATAGAGGAAGGCACGTCAAGACTAAGAGGAGGTACGGATTGCGTGCTATTTGCCTCCACGAGCACCTACCTGCCTTCTTTGCCACGAGACCCGAAGAACTGAATGGTGCCTGGATACCATTTCTGAATGTTTTGATCCAAGATTCCACAGGAGAATCCTGAAATGCAGAATGGAATTTCACATTCTCATGAACTTCTTTAGAGCCATGGAAAGTGGATGAACCTCTGAAACTCTTGCCCTGAGATCATCTTTAAACGTTCAACAAAAATATCAAAATCAAACAATGGTATAACTTGTTAAAAAGGTCTGCTTTGAGCATGGTGTTCTTTTAACAGTGGTTTCTAATGGACAAGGGTAGCTCCAAGAATTAGATCGAGACCTGCGCCTGCTGTGAATTTATGCTAAGTGGGAGGGACAACTCAGAAATGAGGTTGGGGTTGGTTAACAAGTTAAAGAATCTTAACTTGAGCCACTACATGCCTCATGTAGAACTGTTGAATTTTATGACTCCTCAACAAAATCGATGATATTCTATTTTAAAAGAAGCTTGATCTGGGCTAAGAAAAGAAATAAAATTGTGATGCCAGAGAGTTGAAGGAAAAAAGACGGCTGTCAGTATCATTGCTCTAGATTCCCAGCTCGAATGTTCAGAATCTATTATTTAATGCCTGAAATGAAAAGCTGGACTTAATTCATAAATTATTTGTCACTGTTCCACATACCACCCAAACGTAAAGCTTTACAACAAGAGCAACTTATTGCTTATCATGATTCCCTGAGTTGTTTGGGTGATTTTTCTACTGTTCTTAATGTGGAGGCAAATGATGGTTGGAATTGTAGGCCAAGATAGCGATCAGTGATGCAGCCTGTTGGCTGGGCAGCTCTGGCGTTCTTCTCATGGACTTTCATCTGAATTGATTTACACTAGCGACTGTACAGAATGGCAGGCTTGGAGTAGCATCCTGAGAAACCAGAACAGATGCTTCTAGGCCTCTGTCCCCTTACCAGTCTGTAGCACTCCAGCCTTTTCCTAATGGGCCAGTAAGTGACAGAGCAAGCCCAGACCCAGTTCTTGAGGGGAGGAGAGACTTGGAGGACAGGCAGAATTGTAGCCATCTTTGCAAACAATTTACCCTATTCTTTGAGAGTACACTGGTAAGGCGTGGTCCGCTGGGTAAGCAAACTGTTGATCTTTTTTTTTTTTTTTTTAAAGGCATCACTGCCCTCAGGTGGTGGGAGTAGGAGGCCCAGCCTTTGCTCCAGGGAGCGGGAATTGAACCTCCATCCCAGTGGGCCGCCGTCCCGCGCACAGCCACTACGCCACCGGGGCTCAGCCCCAACTGTTGATCTTAAGTGTAGTTTGGGGGTTGGGGTTTGTTTAGTTTATAGAAGTGGGTTTTGATAGAAGAAGTGCTTTGAAATCTTGGGGGGTGGTTATTCTGGCAATCTGTTGATTTGGTCGGCTTTCCAAAGAATGCTGAGCAAGAATAATCGTTAGCTTTGAGAAGCAGGGTATTCACTGAGAGGAGTCAGTAAAGCTTATTGGGCTGACGTAGATTGCCATTTATTGATGGCTGAAGTAGAATTAACCATCTTTTCTGGGAAGCGCTTTCATACCATCGTGCTTTTTGCAGGTCTACAAGCGGAAAACTGAGGCTGCCAAGAAAGAGTATCTGAAGGCTCTGGCTGCTTATAAAGACAACCAGGAGTGTCAGGTAGGAGGCTGGCTGTTTGGATAGCACTGGAGGTGAATTGTTTTCTGAATGGGGTTTTAGCAGTTACTAAATCCCACGGAGCCTATTAGTACTTTACAGTATCATAAACAAGAGCAGCATTGGTGGCATAGTGGGGGACAAGTTGGAGTGCATACTCCAAGGTCAGCAGTTGGAAACTCGCAGCTGCTTTATAGGAGAAAGATCAGACTTTCTACTCCTGTAATTAGTCTCAGAAGTCCACGGGGCACTTCTGCAGTTGTTATGAATCACAAGTGACTCGGTGGCAGTGAGTTTTGAGTATTAAAACCTTAAAAATGTCATCATAGCTTTTCAGGTTTTTTCCCAGCACGTAAAACTTGCCAATCTTCCTGAGTTTACTTGTAGTGTCTAGTGTTTATTTTGCTAGGGTTCGCTCATAGCTGCTTTTTATCCCCCATTTGAAATCAGTCTGTATTCCATCTCTCCTTGGGAGATGGCTAGAGTATGTCCTGGGTAAAGCATGAATGTCCCAATGACCTTTTTTTGTCTGCTTTTAGGCCACTGTGGAGACAGTAGAACTGGATCCAGTGCCACCAGCACAGACTCCCTCTCCACCTCCCATGGCTACCGTTGACCCAGCCTCTCCAGCACCAGCCGCAACAGAGCCTCCCGCTCTGTCCCCCTCCATTGTCGTTAACTCCACTCTTTCGTCCTATGTCGCAAACCAGGCGCCTTCAGGGCCAGGGGGCCAGCCTAATATCACCAAATTGATCATTACCAAACAAGTGTTGCCCTCTTCCATTACCATGTCTCAAGGAGGGATGGTTACTGTTATCCCAGCCACAGTGGTGACCTCCCGAGGGCTGCAGTTAGGCCAAACAAGTACAGCCACTATCCAGCCCAGCCAACAAGCCCAGATTGTCACTCGGTCGGTGTTGCAGGCAGCAGCTGCCGCCGCTGCTTCTATGCAACTGCCTCCACCCCGCCTCCAGCCCCCTCCATTACAACAGATGCCTCAGCCCCCAACCCAGCAGCAAGTGACCATTCTTCAACAGCCCCCCCCTCTCCAGGCCATGCAACAGCCTCCGCCTCAGAAAGTCCGCATCAATTTACAGCAGCAGCCCCCCCCTCTGCAGATCAAGATCGTGCCTCAGCCCGCGCTGAAAATGCAAACTACCGTGGTTCCACCAACTGTGGAAAGTAGTCCTGAGCAGCCTATGAACAATAGTCCCGAGGCCCATGCAGTGGAGGCCACTTCTCCGGAGACGATCTGTGAGATGATCACAGATGTAGTTCCTGAGGTGAGTGAGTCTCAACACGTTGCTCTTCACTGGTAGACAGAGCAGATTGCGACTAGTATTTCTCCCTGGCACACTGGGAATATGAAACCTGTACAGGGCAGAAAGTGAAGTTCCCACAGCCGTGACTCTTCCTGCTCAAATGCCCTCATTGAACAGAGGCAAGACCATAGTTGGACGAGAGAGGATTCAGCCCACACGGTGTTTCTTTTCAGAAGTTACCTATCCAAGTGGTGTGAATCCTTCCACTTCTCCTCGGACTCGATTGTTTGACTGGATTCAGTGAGGGGCAAACATCCTCAACAGTAGCTGGTTCGTGTGCCTCGTTTTAACTTGTGTATGACCAGTAGTCAGCTTAAAAGGAAGGACTTGAGATCGTAGCTTTGCGAATTGAGCATTCACTTAAAGGAACTCACAGTGCATCAAGAGGGAGTTTTTCTGAGTTCTTCCTCCCCTAGCCCCGCCTTGGCCTGTTCATTTTACTCATGATTCCTATTTTTTGCAGGGACTCATTCAGGTGTATAATAAACTCAGTTGTGGATAAGGTTTTAAGTAGCTATAGCCTCCATAATGGACTCAACATGTCTTGCTTGTCTCATAAAATTTGAGTTGGATTGGGAGGGGCCAAGATTTTCATTGCTGCATGGAATTATAACACAAGGTCCTCCACTGAGTCTCAGGTACATTTACTGGCTGGCTAGGCAAAAAGCAATCCAATCCACACTTGTACTCTCTTCCTCTCACAGGTGGAGTCTCCTTCTCAGATGGATGTTGAATTGGTGAACACATCTCCTGTAATACTCTCACCCCAGCCTCGATGTGTGAGGTCAGGGTGTGAGAACCCTCCTGTTGTGAGCAAGGACTGGGACAATGAATACTGCAGCAATGAGTGTGTGGTGAAACACTGCAGGTGAACTTGGGGTACTTTTGTGAGCAATCTTGGGATTGCTAAATCAGCTATTGAGAAGCATGGTGACCTTGAGCTATCTAATCCCCATTGTACTTGGTGGAAAAGGTTGCTGTCCATATTCTACGGGAAAGGCTCCTGGAAAAGTCTCTTCATAAGAGCCTCTATTTTCCCACATAGCTGAAGATAAACAGTTTACTCTTTGAATAGTCACATTGCCTGTCTCTTAAAAAGACATTAAGCTATTAGTATTAGCCCATCCATCTAGTGTAAATCAGACCACTTAGAGAAGTAGGATTTGTAGAGAAATGGATAAATTGTTGGTGATGTTTTGCTAAAAGAGAAGGTTGCTTGCATATAGGAAACAAAATAGGATAAAGTGTTAAATATTGGGGGGTGTTCTGAGAATTTTGTTTGTCTCAGATACTCCCTGGGATTTACCTGTACCCATGAAAGAAGAAATTTGTGCGATTTACCACAAATTTTCTCCAGTAGAGAGATAGGGATTCTATCCTACCACCTCTACTTTTGACATTTAGGACCATTTCCCAGTATTCCGAATGGGTGGTACTATTTCAGTGCTGCAGGAAATTATCTAAGGATCTATTAAGGCAGTCAAAAAGAGTATTAAGGGGGCTGAGCCCCGATGGCGTACTGGTTGTGCGCGGGACTGCAGCCCACTGGGATGGAGGTTCAATTCCAGCAGCAGCTCTACAGGAGCAATGGCTGGGTCTCCTACTTCTACCACCAGAGGGCAGTGATGCCTAAAAAAACAAAACAAAGAGTATTAAGGGAACAAAGCCCCCAAAACAGGAATGGCTTTGGCAGGGCAGAGCAGAGCTTTAGTTTGCATTTTTGCCACTAGGTATCAAGCAACTCCCTCTGAGTTAGCGCACCCAGTGACCTCACCTAGGAAGCTTTCTGGTCAGTGATATATTCCATAAAAGCAGTTTTGCTTGAACTTTTTTTTTTTTGTGATGGCCGATTCCAGAGAATACTATGTAGCTCTGAAATTTTATTTCCTTGGGAAAAAATGCCACAGAAACTGTTTGATGTTGAACACAACTTACAAGTATAGCGTTATGGGAAAAGCTTAAGTTTACAAGTGTTTTTTTCATTTCAAACGTGAAAAGGCAATTGATGACAAACCTAATTCAGGATGTCTGAATTTTTTTTTTTGGTGGGCATCACTGCTCTCCGGTGGTGAGAGTAGGAGGCCCAGCTCCACTGCTGGAATTGAACCTCCGTCCCAGTGGGCCGCAATCCCGCGCACAACCACTACGCCACCGGGGCTCAGCCCCTTTTTGAATTTTTTTTTTTTTTGAGGATGTCTGTTAACTTCCTGTAGGACTCAACTTGTAGTGCATTTGGAGTTCATTCCACCAGCTCAGACTGGTAATGGAGGTTCTATTCAGAGGTTCTAAAAATGTTGCAGGACAGTGTGCTACAAAATAGGCCTGATTTGTGGCAGACGGGGGACTGGTTTCGCCACCGTGACAATGCACTAAAGTGTTTTTGGCAAAAAAAATGGCATGCCTTTCTTGTCCAATGCACTTTACTCACCTGACTGTGCTGAGACATTGTTTCAGCAAGTGAAGGATATGAAAGGACAGTTAATTGGCATCATAAAAGAGGTGAAGAAAAAAAACGCTGTTAGCCATCCAAACAGATGAGTTTAAAACATGTTTCCAAGACTGGAATCACAGATTTGACAAATGTATTACCGTATATACTCATGTTTAAGCTGAACTTTTCAGCACATCTGTAATGCAGTGTTTGTGGTAAAACTAGGTGCCTTGGTTGATCTTTGAGTCGGCTTCTACTTGAGTATATATGGTAAGTGTAATGGAGAGTACTTTGAAGGTAACAAGGTTGTTTTGTTTTAAAAAAACTTAAATACATAGCTTTGTGTGGGGGGGGAATTCTGGTTTGGGTGGGGGTACCCCCTCATATTATCTTTGCTAAAATTCTAAGTTTGTGTTTCTCTTTCTCTCTTAGGGATGTATTCTTGGCCTGGGTAGCTTCTAGAAATTCAAACACTGTGGTGTTTGTGAAATAGTCATTTTTCTTCTCTAAACCACTGAAGACTTCTCTGCTGGGAATGTGTCCAAGAGCTTGTTTTTGAAATACAAGCTGGGCTACTGGTAGTGCCTGATCTCAACCCATGAAGGCCCTTCCTGCTTCTCCCCTTCTCTCTCCATTCAACAGGAGCCAGGCCATGGAGCAAGACCATTGGATTTGCTGTAATCCGGAATTTTTCAAGTACAAGCAAAGATACCAGTGATAATAGCAGAGGAAAGAGTAAAAGGAATATGGATAAACTGAAATATATAGTTGGTAGGGGTGGTGGTGGGTGTTATTTGAGGAAATTTATTGGTATAATTGTCATAGGACTTACCTAAAAGATTATTAAAATGAAAGTATACTCAGCTTTGAGCCTAGGAAAGAAACACCATGGTGTGCATACAATGTTAAGGGAATGAAAGGTTGCATTCCAGTGTTAAAAATGAAACAATTTCTGTGATATGTACACATTAACTTTCAAAACACCAGACACGCTGGGCTGTAAGGGAGATAACATCACCTAGAAGTTTTCTTATTTATTTCTTTTTACATGTTGTTTCTGTAGTTTTCCTTATCTGAATTATCACAGCTTGTTTAAGAGGCAGAACCCTACATCCTTAAATTAATATAAGAGGTTTTACCAAAGTCTAAAGAAGTGTGTTCACTTTGTTTGGGGACATAGCTCATAGAGACAGGCCAGAGGTCTCTTTACTGAACTATGAACTAACGCTACCCCTGAGGTACCCCTTTAATCTGACTCAAAGTGATCGTTTTTTTCTGGGAAATAATCTGAACATTAAGAGACTGAGAAAAGTGGGCTGAGCCCTGGTGGCGCAGTGGTTGTGCGCGGGACTGCGGCCCACGGGGACGGAGGTTCCATTCCAGCAGTGGGGCTGGGCCTCCTACTCCCACCACCCGAGAGCAGTGATGCCCCCCCCCCCCCCAAAAAGAGACTGACAAAAGTAACAAAGGCATACCAAAACAAGCAAATGGTTGAGAACTCTAACCCTAGGGGTCTTACAGTGCTCGTGGCAACCTTAAGTGAGACTCAAACTTTACCTCGAGAACTGCTACCTAGAGAACCCGTCTCCTAGTGCCACAGTTACATGGTGGTAGTTGTGAGTTTTGATTCCATAGAGTCCTATCTTATGCTTACTAACATTCCTTTACTTGGAAACCTGCAAAAGACCCGAGGTTGAGATTGGTAATGTTCCCATGTCACATGTAAGGAGACATACTGAGATGAATTGCACAAGCTCACACAGTATTAAGTGACAAGCAGATTTGATCCTGAAGTCCCAACTACATTACAAATTTTTATTTAAATAAGGAAAAAGCGCTATAATACAGTAATACTACATTCCAGGTGGACCTGTAGAGCAATGACTGGACGTGTCTCTGTTAAGGAAGTGCTTCTATAAATTCTTAGGCTTAGAAATGATGCCATCTGGATATCTTTGCTTGAACCGGGCAACTACGTCTGGGTCTAGCAAATGGATTCCATCTAGTTGGTTTCCAAGGGTGATCCTGAAACAAGAGGGGAGAAGAGGGAAAACAGAAATCCTAGAATGAAAAGACCTCAACATTGTTACACACTTTAACATAAATGTCAGTTGGGAATTGAACATGACAACCGACTGATGTGTACTAACTAGGGTTAGTAACCGTTGAATAGCAAGTTTTACATCACAAAGCTGCTGTAGTAGCTGCCAGTTTAGTGTTCTTTGAACAAATGAAATGCTAGTTAGCTGCATGTCAAAGGTGTTGCTGTTCTGGATGGATCAAATCGATTCTTAGTAACCACCAGGGGGCAGATTAGTGAGTCATCACTTTTTTTGTGTGTGTGGGGGGGGGAGGGGGGTGGGCCCATCACTGCTCTCCGGTGGTGGTGGGAGTAGGAGGCCCAGCCCCACTGCTGGAATTGAACCTCCGTCCCAGTGGGCCGCAGTCCCGCGCACAACCACCACGCCACCGGGGCTCAGCCCTTAAATACATTTTTAAATGTTTTAAAGATCCTCTGAGCCCAGCATAGGTCTCTAAAGCTACTTAGACTACTGCCCCCTTTTCAGAAGAAAAAAAACCACTCCTTGCCCACAATGCTCCTCACCCCCAGCAATTAAAAACTTTTAAATGGTGAAGCCCATGATTTTGGATAAAGGGTATCTGCTTTTATAGCCCCTGGATCGTCCCAGCACGCCCAGGGGGTGGTATTACCCACACTATCAGATGGATGTGATGCGTGATTATAAGTTACAGCTCCCTCTTTTGGTCACCTTACCAGTTGGGTTGCACATTGTGCGGGCGTCCAAATAACTCAATCTTGCGAGTACCGGGGGATAGTCTCTCAATCATGCCATAGATTTCATCTGGTTTATGACTGGTAGAACGAACCTAAGAAACAAAGGCTCTAGCTATTTTTAAGCCAACCAAAATTACAATTCTAATTTTTTTTTTTTGGTTTTTAGGGCATCACTGCCCTCTGGTGGTGGGAGTAGGAGGCACAGCGTTTGCTCCGTGGAGCTGGAATTAAACCTCCATCCCAGTGGGCCGCAGTCCCGCGCACAATCACTATGCCACCGGGGCTCAGCAATTCTAATTTTTTAACTTAAGTTTATGATCCAAATTAGGGAACCACGATGAAGAAAATATATCTGACATCAATAATTGATACAATAATATGCAGGAGAAACACATACCTCAGCAACAATCACATCACAATCCAGACCCTGGTTGAAGCCTTGGGGGTTTCCTTTGACACCAACCTGCTCACCAAAGAACAGGTTATTTTGCAAAACCCAGCTTTGAATTTTTCCTAATAAGAGAAAATTCAATTCCTCTTTAAGATCCACCATCTTGAGTTGGGCCCTGATGCTGCTTACCAAGCAATGTTCCTTGCCATGGTTCAGCCAGTGACCCGTACGGCCAGTCCGAATGATGCGCTGCAGTTGGTTTGTCTTCACCCAGATAATTTCATCCACCCGTTCATATCTGAGGCAGAAGGAAGGGAACTCAGAGCTTGAACTAGGTTTGGAGGCAGAACCAGCCACAGAGGCAAAGAATCATAGGGACCAACATAACCACACACCCAAGAACTACAGCGGGCGTGTTTCCCAAACAGCCCAAAAGATTACTACTTACCCCCAGAGGTTCAAGCATTCTCTGCCCAGCTCCATTGCTCTAGAAAGAGAGAAAAGCTAATAAATATTGCCATACCCTGTTTTCCTCCCTCTAAAATAGGTGATAAATGTAAAAATTGGAAACATTTTGTCGGTAGATGTTCAAAGAACTTTTACGTGCAACGTATCACTAGGCAGACGGCAGATCTAAGAATGGAAAGAGTAAGCCAGGGCTGAGTGGCGTAGTGGTTGTGCGCGGGACTGCGGCCCACTGGGACGGAGGTTCAATTCCAGCAGTGGGGCTGGGCCTCCTCCCACCGCCGGAGAGCAGTGATGCCCCCCCTCCCCCCCCCAAAAAAAAGTAAGCCATAGTATCCATTCTCAATGACCTCATCTTAAGCAGAGAGTGAAATAAAATTCAAGACATCATTTGCTTTGAATGAAGGCATCATCATATAAATAGATGTTAAGTCTCAGAAGAAGAAAATAAGTTGAATCAGCCATACATTTAATAATAGCAAGACCAGGAAAACTCGGGATTTTATCTCCCACCCAACACTCACTCTACTACGACAGCTGTGCAAACCTCCATAGTTTGAACTGCATTACCTGCCTGTGACCCAGAGGAAGAGGAAGCCATCATCCTGCAGCACTGGAATGTTGAGCCTGCGCATCTCATCATCTGTCAGCGTCCCGTAGGGCAGCTCCATGTGAATATCCCAGGGTGGGTCAGCCATGACAACCGCAAACTTGCCCAAGATGCTGACGTCCAGGTAGCGGATATCACAACAGATCCACTGCGTGAGGTGGCATTTGGTCATCTTCCCTTTCTTCATTGTCAGACTCGAGGCCCCAGACCCTCCCTCACACGCCCACTCCATCCCCAGTCAGCAAGATAGGCTGCTTGCTTTCCCACACAGACTCGGCTGAAGCCTCGAAGCAGACGGAGAGGTACCTGAGGCGGGAAGAGCCGGTCTGCGCTGGCGTCGCCTCCGACGCTCTGGGTGAGCGCAAGCTCCTGGCTCGGTGTGTGGTCTTTGCTGCCGGGGGCCTCAGAGTCCATGCAGGCATCGATTTCATAGTGGACATACTTGCAGGTGTCCATGTGGAAACACGTGTTCAGGAAAGAGCAGTCACCTAAAGACTCGTCCGTGTGCTTATTGATTATCCGTCTAGGGAAATACAGAGCAGGGAGGGGAGGAGAGGGGGGGAGAGGAGAGATCACATTCTGGATTTAGAACACTGTTGTCAAAGTTCCAAATTTTCCTATTACACTTGCCCCCTCATCCTATGTCTTTCTATTAGAGTTTCCTGCAAGAATGTTGAGGAGGGGGCTGAGCCCCGGTGGCGTAGTGGTTGTGTACGGGACTGCGGCCCACTGGGACGGAGGTTCAATTCCAGTAGTGGGGCTGGGCCTCCTACTTCCACCACCGGAGAGCAAGGATGCCCAAAAAAAAAAAAAAAAAAAAAAAAAGTTGAGAGGTTGGGGCTGAGCCCCGGTGGCGTAGTGGTTGTGCGCGGGACTGCAGCCCACTGGGATGGAGGTTCAATTCCAGCAGTGAGGCTGGGCCCCCTACTCCCACCACCAGAGAGCAGTGATGCCCCAAAAAGACAAAAACAAAAAAAGAATTTTGAGAGGCAGGAGACAGAGAAATCCGTGATTATTAAAGGAGATTGATTCCTGAGCAGAGACTTAGCTTCTTTAAGAGCAGTATGAAAGCAGCAGTAGTAAGACTTACTGGCTCGAGCAGAGCAAAATACATGCGCAGAGGGTGGGTTCTAGTTCTAAAATCGTATTCTTTCCAGAAAACTAAAGCTGTGCTATTGCAAGAGAAGACATTCTGGTGGTACACTTTACGGGCTCACATTTGTCTGGCAGGCAGCCCATGCAACGCCACACCACTTCTGTACCTTCTGAGTCTAGAGGGCTTAGGTAACCAAAAACTAAACAAGGGATTCAAGATAGAAACACCCCAAAGACAGGCGGACTGGGCGGAAATGGAAGGACTGCTTTCAGGAGACTGATCACACCTCTTTCCCTCCCAAGAGACCTGAAGTGCAGCTTGCGGCAGGGCCGGTCAGCGTCACTGGCTTTCATGCACTCCTCCTTGGTGCCATAGTCGCAGAACTCTTGCACTTGGGCCCGACCTCGAGAGCGAAACTTCTCAACGATAGATTGCTCCTTGGCCGTGGTAGTATTTAACAGTTCTAGGATCTCCTGACTGACCTGTAACAGAAGCAGCTTTGGCCTTGAAGGTGCACGTAGATCCCATGAGTTCTTATACTTGACACTAATGCCCTATAAAATCAACTCTCCCCTCCCCACAAAAACAAACCAAACCACCCCAACTCACTGCCATCAAGTGATGCTGACTCAGAGACCCCCTGTGGATTTCTGAGAGGGCAACTGTTATACGGGAGTAGAAAGCCCAGTCTTTACCCAGCCACGGTGAAGCCGCTACAGGACCAGGGCATACACACTAACCACGTGGAAAACGAGCCACAAAGAAAAGCTGGATCACAGGTTCAGTCCTCCCTCATTTGGGAGAGAAGTAAAATACCAGAGGCCTTGCCTCCTACTCTGGAGCCCTGGTGGTGCAGGGAGTGAGGTCGGTGCTGGGCTGCTAACAGAAAGGTGGCAGGTTTGAGCCCACAGCTGCTCCTTGGGAGACAGAGGAGACAGTCCGGTTCCATAAATATTCATAGCCTTGGAAAGTGACAGTTTCACTTTGTCCTACAGGGTGCGACCCGTGGGACATGACTCAAGCACACTGGATTTGCGATGTTCTTACAGTTAAGCATTAACACCGCCCCCACCCCACCCCACCCCTGCATTCCCAGGACAGGATTCCTTCTCAAAAGAATCAATACTATTGGGGCTGAGCCCCGGTGGCGTAGTGGTTGTGCGCGGGACTGCGGCCCACTGGGACGGAGGTTCAATTTCAGCAGTGGGGCTGGGCCTCCTACTCCCACCGCCGGAGAGCAGTGATGCCTGCCCCCCCACCCCCCAAAAAAAGAATCAATACTATTGGTCTTGAATCTCGGTGCTAAAGATTTTACTGTCTAACTGAACCCAAACCTATAAGGGAGAGTACTTGCTATCCGCATTTTATAAACAAGACATGAGATTCGAGAGAAGTTAAATTCACATGAGTAGCAGAAGGATAAAATTTATGTTGGTCCCCTGTATATACTCAGACTCAGTATCCTGCTACATCACTTTGTTTAATCACCAGTTTACATAATTATTGCTCCAGGACTCTCTTCCAGTATTTACTGCCTTCTATGAAAGGTCATTTAAAATGTTCAAGCAAAAAATAAATAAAATGTTCATGCAAAAAATCCATTCAAATTTTCTACCAAGTTTTAAATCTTTTTATTTCTGTATTCGACTTAACTTGAATGTGGACTCATTTGCACAGATTCAATGGCAAAGCTTCTATAAACCTGGGTTTCTCAAATTTGGCATTAATGACATCTGGGCTAGCAAGTTCTTTTGCTGGTGGTGGGCAGGAGTCCTGTGCATTGTGGGACGTTCAGAAGCACACCCACCTGTATCTGCTAGATAACAGGCGTCACCCCAAGTTGGTAACCAAGTCTCCAGACAACACCAACTCTCCTTGGGGTGTGAAATCACCCTATTGACTGCTCTTTGCCTGGCTGTGAACCCCCTGGAAGCTCTAGTTCAGAGCCCATGCAGGAACCTCGAGGTAGTTTTCATCTGGACACCTACCTTTTTGCTCTGCTGCTCCTTCGTCGACTGCTGGTTCAGAAGGCTCTCTATCTCCAGGTCGACATCCGAGGCCGCGTGCTTTCTGGATTTCTTGGCTGGCTCCTTGGCTGGTTCCGATGCTGAGGAGGCCAGACCAGAAGCCAATGAGCTGGCAAAAGCAGCTACCGTGGTCGAGTCCTGCTCTGCACGCCGCTTCTGTCCTGAAATAGCTCCTGCTACTTCCCCAGAACCCTTCTTTTCTGCCACAGCCACCATCATGGCGGAGAGCTTGGAGTGGTCAGCGTAGGTGACAAGAGTAGGATGCGCGTCGTCCTGCAGGAGGCCCCGCTTTACCTCAATCAACTCCTGAGCCGCAAACTTCTGTAGAAGGCTTTCCACCCCATCTTGAGTGGCAGGGGCATCTGGCTGGGGAAGGAGGGGATGGAAATAAGACACTGACCATGAGCTGAAGAAGTGGTAGGCACCAACCTTGTGTACAAAGTCATTACCGTGGAGATGGCAAGACAGATGGACACAGCATCAGTGGGTAAGGTTAGGGTCAGGTCAGAGAGGTGGTGTAACAACTTCGTCTCTAACTCCGGATCTGTAGCTAGTTCAGGAACAGCTGAAGCTGTGGTGGGCTTAGGGCCACCAGAGGTAGATATAGTGGGCACTGGGCTGTCACTGCGAAAGGTTGGGGACAGTGCTGACTCTGGATTCCGTAGATCTGGGAATGAAGAGAACAACAGAAAATGAAAAAAGGCAATCCATGTCAATATATTCTCTAGGAACCAACATTTTAACCCTTGTTAGCACATTGGAGCATGCTAGGAAATTCTCTAAATCATACTCTAGTATTTGTTGCTTTGTCAAAAGAACCCTGGACATTCTAAGAAGTGCCCATTCTTTCTCTACTGGTTAAGAGATGTCTTTCTAATACCTTGTCTTTACTGTGCTTCAAAAGGAAATAAAGTAATAACACGGAGATTTAAATCCCCCTAGTAGCTCCTTTCATTTATTCTGATAGGACAACAGATATAATCAACCTGTATTTTAATAAAAACCAGATATATTTTCGGCTAAGCTCCAGTGGCGTAGTGGTTGTGCACAGGACTGCGGCCCACTGGGATGGAGGTTCAATTCCAGCAGTGGCTCCACAGGAGCAAAGGCTGGGCCTCCTACTACCACCACCAGAGAGAGAGCAGTGATGCCAAAAACAAAAACCAGATATATTTTCAATAACTTAACCTATGGTATGAGATTCAAATGTCAACACTTTAAGACCACTGAACTTTGGGGGATATATAAAATGATAGTGCTGGCGGAACCAGACAATGTAACCATTAATGCTCATAAAAATCTTAGCCCACTTGGCTGACGCCCCCAGCACCAATGATGTTTCCTGGAGGGGCATGTTTTTCATCTACTCTTTTGCTACATAGACAATCTCAAAAAAGTCAAATTAAGATAGTACCTTTGGGAAAGTCTAATGTCTGAGCAGTTAAATATAGATGAAGCATTAAATTCATATGACTTGGAATTATAATTAGATACTATGGCACCAAATCTATTAAATTTGACTGGAAGGTCCCAAAATATACCCAACACTGGTGTATTATATGAAAATAAGTTAAAGCACCCTATTAGGAAAAGATCCCTCAGTTCCGTTAACATTAGCTGGAAACCTACGTACTTCAAAAGGAGTATTTCAGGTATTATACCCATAAATATGTCAAAAGGCGTAACATATCACATAAGCGCTAGAACTAGAGATTCTGACAATAAAACATGAAATGAAAGGAAATGATGATGTGGTTACATTTTAAATCAGCATGCAGTAAATGGAGTCCCTTAGATTGTTAGGCAGATTTTGAAAATTTTTTTTTGGTGGGGGGCACATCACTGCTCTCCGGTGGTGGGAGTAGGAGGCCCAGCCCCACTGCTGGAATTGAACCTCCGTCCCAGTGGGCTGCAGTCCCGCGCACAACCACTGCGCCACCGGGGCTCAGCCCGGCAACAGATATTCTAGTCGAGGAATATCGACATACACAGGAGAGTGGAATCTGGTCATCATTACTAACTGTCCTATCACACTTGGAAGAAAGATTCAACATTATATCATCCTTAAAATGGGTTACTGTGCAGAAAGTGAGGAAGGGCCGCTGGTGCCACTCTTTCAGAAAGTATCCGCAGCAGCTCGACCAAGTGCTCCCATGCCAGCAGCCGTCTGGATCCTATTTGTGGTCCAACAGTCCCAACCATTCTGCTTTTCGTCCAATCTAACCTGGAAGTATTGAGAATCCAGTTGCTCGATGTGCACACGACCCAACAACAACAAAACTTCCCTGCCGCGGCGTGAACTCTGACTCAAGGCGACCCTGCAGGGCCAGCAGAACTGCCCCCCATCTGTCTCCCCAGGTGAATCGCAATAACGGTCCAAAGCATAGCCCACTGCTCCAGTGCTTTGGAACGAGGCCGGCTCATTCCAAAGTATGATTATGACCATGGAAAAGTACATGAAGTCCCCAATAAAATGATTTATTAAAAAAAAAGGGGGGGGTAAGGAGAAGCTTATACCAAGGGCTCAAGTAGAAAACATTTGGAAATGAAGATGGCAACATGATGTATGGAATGTTATAAGAGCTGTTAGAGCCCCAATCAAATCATTGGGGGAAAAAAGTACATGAACCTTACGTAACCAAGAGCAATTAGAATCACCCACCTAAAGAGTATGAATTCAGAAGCGGGCCGATAGGGAACATATGACAAGGAATACTTATAACCAGAAATTACACATGTTCCCAAAGAAAACAGATTAAGCTGAACACCAAGTAGTAAATGATGTAGTGCACTGATAATACGGTTTTCCACAATATCTCGATTCCTTTGTTGATGCAAATGACAACTTGAATCTTCAGTCCCCCACCCCAACCCCCCCCTTTCAGTTGTCACTGCAAACAGGAGAAACAAATTATTGCATGCTAAAATTAAATGTTCCTAGAAATGCACTTATTTAGGCTGTCACATTTCAATACACTGGAAGAAAGAGATTCAGGGAACTAAAAAGCAATGATAAGTTCTCATCTGAAAGCTAATGGAGAGTAAAAGAAAAAGGCTACATTATTTCTAACTGCAAGGGGTCCACTGAAAACTCAACCACCCACAAAATGTCCAAACGTAGTCCTGCGTGGTTGCTAGTTCCAAAAGAACAACACCAGGAGTCCTTTTCTGCTGCAGGAGTGAGCTGTGGTAAACACTCTCTGCAAAGCTGCAAGTCTAGCTGAAGAAATTTAAGACGTTTCCCTTAGGTAAGCACACAAACAAGCAAGCGAGACTCGGACACACGGAACACAACACGGGTGGGAAACATGACTAGAGTGCCGGGGTATCGCGTGGAAGCATGGGGTGACTCCCCTGACAGGAAATGTCCTAGTGACTTAGTGCTGCTGTAACTCACACCACAGGTGTGTGCCTCTCAGGAACGTTATTGACTCACTGTTTAGGAGATGAGGAAGCAGGGGACAGGGTGTAGGGCAACAGTTCTCAACCTGTGGGTCTCTACCCCTTGGGGGTTGAATGACCCTTTCACAGGGGTCACCAGATTCATAACAGTAGTAAAATGACAATGACGAAGTAGCAACAAAAATGTTACGGTTGGGGGCTGAGCCCCGGTGGCGTAGTGGTTGTGCGCGGGACTGCGGCCCACTGGGACGGAGGTTCAATTCCAGCAGTGGGGCTGGGCCTCCTACTCCCACCACCAGAGAGCAGTGATGCCCAACAAAACAAAACAAAACAAAACAAATAAATAAATAAACCATGAAACTGAACACAGACACAAAGGCAGAGGGGATGGGTTGGCTGAAGCAGAGACTGGAATTAAGCAGCCATAAACTAAGTAGGAGGGCCCACAGCCAACGGGTGCCAGATGCTAACCGAAGCAGGGACGCTTGACCCTCTCCAAGAGGGTCCAGACAAAGCACACCACTGCAGCACTTTCATTCAGGCCTCGGACCTCCAGAACTGTGAAAGAAAAAGTTGCTGTACTAGATGGCAGGGGGAGGGGGAGGCAACTGAAGCTTCTAGTATACTTATAGTAAGCTTATAGTATATAAATGAAAGGAAGAGTCATATTTCATATCTAAAATTGAAGTGCATAAAGCAGCACTGAGTTACTGTTAAGGGTGATGGGAAAATTCTGAATGGTAATGTTTAAACAACACAATGCACTTGGAGGGGCATCAAAGAATTCACAGAAAAATGGCACTGTCTCTTAATTTCATTTTCCCACAAGCTTTTTGAGCTCCTCCCGTGCAATGTCAGTGAAAAATTACCTATGAAGACTACTGAAATGGCAAATCCTTTGTTATTTTTTTGTTTGTTTATTTTGGGGGCATTACTGCCCTCTGGTGGTGGCAGTAGGAGGCCCCCAGCCTTGCTGCTGGATTTCAACCTCCAACCCAGTGGGCCGCAGTCCTGCACACAACCACTACGCCGCCAGGGCTCAGCCCAATGCTCTGTTATTTACACTCACACCCCAACCAGAAATACAGCAAAAGGTTTTTTTTTTTTTTTTGCATCACTGCCTTCAGGTGGTGGGAGTAGGTGGCCCAGCTTTGCTCTGTGGAGCGGGAATTGAACCTCCATCCCAGTGGGCCACAGTCCTGCGGCACAACCACTATGCCACCGGGGCTCAGCCCTCAAAAGGTTTTTTTTAAAAGGGGGGAAATTATGGGCTGAGCCCTGGTGGCGTAAGTGGTTGAGTGCGGGATTGCGGCTTGTGGGCTTGGCAGTTCAAATCCAGCAGCGACTCTTAGGAGCAGCACTGGGTAGCGCCCACGACCACCAGAGGGCAGTGATGCCCACAAAAAAATAAAATAAATTTTTTAAAAAGGGGGAAATTAACTTTCTGTCGTCGGGCTGGGGGCCTGTTGTCGAAATGGGCAAGTTTGAAGCCCGGGAAGGTGGTGCTGGTGCTGGCAGGACACTATTTGGAATGCAAAGGTGTCATCGTGAAGAACATTGAAGATGGCCCCTCAGACCGCCCCTACAGCCATGCCTTGGTGGCTGGAATTGACCGCTATGCCCGCAAAGTGACAGCTACTACAGGCAAGAGGAAAATTGCCAAGAGGTCAAAGCTCAAGTTTTTTGTGAAGATGTAGAGTCATAATCACCTCATGCCCCTGAGGCACTCTGTGGACATCCCCTTGGACATGACCATCATCAACAAACATGTCTTCAGAGACCTTGTTCTTTTTTTTGGGGGGGGGGGCATCACTGCCCTCTAATGGTGGGAGTAGGAGGCCCAGCCTTTGCCCCTGTGGAGCTGCTGCTGGATTTGAACCTCCATCCCAGTGGGCCACAGTGCCACGCACAACCACGAAGCCACCGGGGCTCACCTGTTGAGCCCATTTTTGTAGCCACTATGCCAATCTATCTGTCGAGGTCTTCTCTTTGGGGGTTCTACTTTTTAAGCATGGTGTTCTTTTCCAGGGTCTGGTCTCTCCTGGTAACATGATCAAAGTACAGGTAATGAAGTCTTGCTACCCTCATTTCCAAGCATTGTCTTTCCCGTAGCCCATGGTACTTTTGACATTTTTTTTTTTGCCAATACAAATTTCCCATGCATATGAGGCAACTGAAAATACCACAGCTTTACATATACCATGTTTAACTTTTTATAAGCACCCATCTTTTCAAAACAAGTCTAAAGTCTTACTGACATATAACTCATGTATCATGCAGTTCGACAATTCACACATATTAAAGAGTTGTGCAATCACCAGTTATAGGACATCTTCTTCTTGTCCTGTACTTGTTATTAGCTTCCCTCCCCCCACAATTTCCCATGCCATAACCCTAGAAAACTACTAATCTACATATTACCTCTGTACATGTATGTTTCCTGGATTTCATATAAAGGAGAATATACAAAACAACAACAAAATAAAATGTAGCAACGTCTCAGGTGTAAAGATAACAAAAGAATACAAATAACCTCAGCTGCAAAGATCACAGAAAATATGTAAAATTAGGGCTGAGCCCCGGTGGCGTAGTGGTTGTGCGCGGGACTGCGGCCCACTGGGACGGAGGTTCAATTCCAGCAGTGGGGCTGGGCCTCCCCCCCCCCCCCCCCCCAAAAAAAAAAAAGAAAATACGTAAAATTAGAACAAATTACAAATTATAAAATTAGAACAAAAGGGAGAAGATAAGGTGTTAAATTTTAATCTACCTACATCTGTATGGATCCACTCGCCAATAAACAGCCATCTTTATCCTCAACTATATTTTTCTAACTCCTTGAAGGCCAAGACAATGTCTTGCTTATCTTTGCCTAACCCAATTTGTGCAGATTGTAGTCATTCACTTGATGTTAACAATTATGGTGTGAAAATCCTGCCAGAGCATTTTCCAGTCCCAGGGACCAGGGTGGTTTCAGGCCGACTCTGGCATACTGAGAAACACCGGCACAAACCACCAGAAACGGTACAGATTCAATAGCCAGTGTATCTTTACCTTAAATAGAGGCTTAGCTTATGTGATGCCGATGTGGGGACTCGAGTAATATCTGCAATATTGTGATGTTCCCTTTCAGTTGTATGACAGCGACACAGAGGTGACAACTGGGCGGAAGAAAAAGTTTAAGAAATCCAAGCAAATGCTTTGGGGTTCTTGAAGGTATAGAAATGACTAAGACCGGCTGAGCCCCAGTGGTGTCGTGGTTGTGCGCAGGACTGCGGCCCACTGGGTTGGAGGTTCAATTCCAGCTCCACGGAGCTAAGGCTGGGCCTCCTACTCTCACCACCAGAGGGCAGTGATCCCTTAAAAAAAAAAAAGAGGGCTGAGCCCTGGAGGCGTAGTGGTTGTGCGCGGGACTGCGGCCCACTGGGACGGAGGTTCAATTCCAGCAGTGGGGCTGGGCCTCCTACTCCCACCACCGGAGAGCAGTGATGCCCACAAAAACAAAAACAAAAACAAAAACAAAAACAAAAAAACAAAAAACAAGAAATGACGAAGATCAAGTCAGTCCCTCCACTCCTTTAGCAAGAACACAATTTTCTCCACTTACTAATCAACCAGAAAACCCAAAACGTTGGGTTCCGACTCATCGGGCAGAGTAGAACTGCACCGTGGGGCTGTCCTCTTGATAGAATGGGGCCTTGGTGGCGCGGTGGTTAAAGCACCCCGCAGCCAACCAAAA
>PVJH01017873.1:0-46697 GCA_004026705.1 Nesogale talazaci
TTGACCAATAATGATTGGGACATGCTAGACAGAAGAACTCTCAAGATTGTTAAGGCCCTTCCTGACAATGCAGTCAGGATATGATTCAAGACCATGTGACTCTAGCACCCTGTGAAGGACACAGCCAGGCAAGTTCCTAAGGGCTTTGCAGCTTCTCCCTGGACTAGCTAGGTAGGGCAGTGGCAAAGCCATTCACACTTCTGGTTATGGTCACAAGGCATTCTGTGCAGGTGGAATTCATACAGAGACTCCTAAGAGGATTTAAGATTCCTACTGTCACCTATAGCTCAGAAATGTAAGTTCTAATGCACTCTTACATTCATGCATGCACACTCACTCACACAGGGAGAATAGAGTACACCAAGCTGTAGATAGTTTTTTGACAGTTTGCAATTCTGATTTGCTGGGAAGGATCCTGTAGAATGTGTGGCGATGAATGTGTGACTTCATAAGTCCTTTATTTGCAATCTTCCTTATTATGTAAAAAATATGAGCTTGGCAATTAGGAGGGAACAAGGTGTTGAGCAGATAAGGCTGCGGAAGACAGTCTGCCTCTTCGTGGGAGAATGGGGTGAGTTCGGTTCTCTTTCAGGCAGTGTCAGCAAAAGAATTGTTTCAGAGGGGGTAGATATGCATGGAGAAGATGATGAGTGGGTGCTGACGTGTGTAGTCAGGCTAAGTTCGTGTTTCCTTAAAGCTTTGGAAGCATCTGCACTATCAGGATTTGGTGCTGAGACAGCATCACAGGAGTGCTGTGAGCTATCCTGATCTCTTGCAATGACACCCACACTCGAGGAGAAGCTCTTCAGTATAAATCTCCTGACTTGTGTGGCTCTCTCAGTCCCAGCACTATGGTATCCCTCTTAGAAAGGCCAACCTTGATCATTTAGTAAAGGATTGACCTCTTGAATTGTCCTCTCCAATTCTATCCCACTAATAGCTTTGTGTCTCTCAAATACTCATCAGACCTGAAAGTATCCTATTTGCTTGTTTATATGCTCATGCTTTGCTTCTCTGCATTAGAAATTTCTGTCCTGGAGGTCCAGAACTTGGTTGTGTCCAGCCCTGTGTCCCTAGCACTCTAGAACAGTCATCCCTTCACTGCTATTGAGTCAATTCCAACTCATGGACACTACAGAACAGTGTAGAATCCCTGCTTTGTGATTATCTGATTGCAAATCTTAATGGGAGCAGCCTCATTTTCCTACCAGAGTGTTTGGTAGGCTAGAATTGCAGATCTTGTGGTTGCCAATCCAATGTTTAACACACGACATCACCAAGGCTCTCGTAGGACACAGTAGACACTCAGTATCAACTTAAGAGGCCTAAGCAAGAGGCCTAAACATCTTAAGTGCAGGAATCACAAGCCATCACTGATGTATGTATTCAAGGAACATTTTACTTTGGGAAATGTTGCGATCATAACTGCTGACCTTCCCCGTAAGTTGCTTTGTGACCAGCACTGTGCTAAAGAGTCTATCTGTGTGGTAGTTGTATAATTTCATATCAACTTGATAGATAAGTGTAGGGGTGGAATCTCGCCTGTCAATCTTCTTTGGGGGGTGACCTCATGAGAATTCTGGGAGCTTCCTCTCTCCTTGGAAGCGAGCCACACACTCTATCATGGCTTCACCTTCCTCTTGACAAGACATGTTGAACCTCCTGAAGACCTGTGCCAGCCCTGTGATGCCTCTACTGCCACTAGATCCACAAGACTTTTCACCCACTGGCCTGCGATTTTCCTGCATTCTATATCACTGTTTATACTGTGTGTGTCTGAAGAAAGATTTATGGACTAGTATTGGATTTATGGACTAATAAAGGACTTATGGACTTGACTTGGACTGGGCTGGGTTGTTTTCTGAATATTGAATTAGTCTTTGATATAAAGCTCTTCCTCATACATATATGAGTGTCTCTGGATTTGATTCTCTAGTCAAACTAGTCTAACACAATCTTTATCATTTCATTCAATCCTCACTGGCTGCTGTTGACTTGTCCCTTGTGTTAGGATGGTTAGACTAGAGAAACAAGTTCATAAGCATGCCTGTGTGTATAAAAAAGAAGTTTATATACAAGAGCAACTGTACATTAAGAAAACATCCCAACCCAGGTCAGTCAAGGTCATAAATCTGATATTAACCCATATGTCTGACAGCCATCTACAAAGTCCTGTCCAGACTTACGAAACACATGCAATGATGCAAAATGATCACAAGCCAGTGGGTAGAAAGTCTTGGGATCCAGTGGCTTTGTAATCATCTCAGCACTGGAAGAGGTATCCATGTGGCTTCTCTAGGTCCAGGCTTCTGGCTACAGCAGTGTAGGTCCATGTGGTTTCTCCTCAGGGATGTCTCCCAGGAAGCCAGCCTTGTCAGTCGAGTGTCTCCAAGGGAGTGAACTGAGAGAGGTAGTATTACCTGCCTTCAAGAAGGAAGTACCAGATTTCCTAGAATTCTCCAGAGACCATGCCCAAACAGATCTTATTGGCTTGCTCCAGGTTGATAGGCTAGACTCCCTCCTACATTCTTAATCCTCAAATTTATGCCACATTAGGTGACTGCTACACCCCTATACTGCACATAAGAGAGTGAAATGTCTGGCCCTACATTTAATGTCTATGCTGCAGGCACCATGCCAAACCAGCTCATTGGTCCCTTATTTCACCAAATATAATGCCCTTCTCTAGTGGACCTAGTAATGCATCCAAAGCAAACAAGTCAAATTCTATGACAGTATTCTATGATTCCTAGAGTCTTTATTGGCTAATTTTTGTAAGTAGATCACTAGGCCTTTTTTCCTAGTCTATCTTAGTCTAGAAGCTCCCCTAAAACTTGTCAATCATGGGCAACACTTTTGTGTTTGAAATAATGATAGCATATTTTCCAGCACCACAGCTACACAAGAACCACCACAATATGACAAATTGACAGATGGGTGCTGGCAGTTCTCAATACAACCTTATTAAATTGACATTATTATTTTCTTTATGTTATAATCTAAAAACCAAGTTCCAGCAAGATTAAGTAACTTAGGCAAAAATTACATCTTTGAGAGATCATGGTAGTGCCACCCAGTAAACTTGAGTTCTATTGCCAGGGAACCTTGGAACTAGATGGTGCCATAATTTACAAAGTACAGATAGATAAGGCAAAAAAGGTAAAGTGCTATAGATTTTAGATAGGAAAAGTTGGATTGTGGCTTCCTAAAACCTAAACTGAACTTTGAGGAGTTGAGCTTTGTGAATACCTAGCGCTAGGAAGCTGATCCTTTGACACCAGCATTGCCAAGTAGAAATGTAATGGAAACCACACATGAGAGCTTCCTATGTAATTTTACATCTTCTATTCACTGCATTAAAAACACAGCAAACTCGATAGATGAATGATTTGGGGACTCACACTTAATCAGCCCTAATCTAAGAACAATTAGTTCTTGTGACCTGACTCTACCTGACACTTGCCCTCATGAAGCGCTCATTGAAGATATGTTGTTGAAATGTGGTGAAGAAGCCAAATGGTGCTGATTCACTATTACCAAAATAGTGTCTGAGTCCTTCAAGTCTTGCCTTCTAGCAAGGAGTTAGCAAAGTAAGGTCACCCAAGCCCACATGGAAGAAGCACACCAGTCGTGTGATCCAAGGATTGTAAACAAAATCCAAATAATAAGGAATTGTATGAACTCCTGGTTTTCAGAAGGCCATGAATCCCAGTGGAAGCCCCAAATCCATTTACAGGATCCCCACATGTATTAAACCTCTGGTGAACCCCTTCTGACCACGGTCCAGAGATGTGAGTAGCCTTGCTACCAGAGAGAGAGCATCATTGTCAAGTTGATTATGGCAAATGTAGTTAGGTTGAACTGTGACCCATTATCATATTGATCTCCCTTTGGGCCCAATTGAAAATTGTTTCAGTTTTTAATAATTTCTGTTTCTTTCTGATTGAAGATATTCTGTTTCATTTTGTCTTTTTCAAAAATTGTTTCTGCTTTATGTTTTATATAATTTTCTGTACGTGAAACTGAAGATAGAGATGATAATTGGATTAATAACTACCTAGGGGCATGGCAGAGGATTATCAGCAGTGAGTATTTGAAAGAAGAAAATGTTCGGGGGTTGATTGTGGTGTGGTGATGATTATATAACTCTTTTTAATATGATTGAACTGTTAAATTGTATATTATGTGGATTATATTCCAATAAAATGATTAAAATTAATGTAAAATAAAACTGATACAACTAGTTGAAATATCATTAAACTTTGTTAAATGTTACAATCATAAAATTATGATATAAATACAATAAAAGCAATATTAATTAAAATGAATTAGTTGTCTTTCAGCCCAATCATTTCAGCATGTAATCTATATAAATTGTGGTGGTCCTGTACTTTGGTGTCAATTTCATGATTAGGAGTGTAGGGGTGGAGTCTAGTCTGTCGATATGGAGATAGCCAATGACACCTCTGTGTGGGCATGGCTTTCTCTGAGAATTCATGAAGATGAGATACTATTGACTCAGTCCCTGGGAGACACTTGACTGACAAGATGGCAGCATAAACCCTGAGTCCTGGGAACTGGAGGAGCCAGAGGAGAAGCCACATGGGCTTACCCTGATGGAACCAGACCTCTGAAGCCAGAAAAGCCTGAGAGACCATTGCCAGCGCTGAGATGCTTCTACCATCACTGGTTACACAAGACTCTGCCCCCACTGGCCTGTGATTGTTCTGGTGCCATTGCATGTGCTGTGTGAGTCTGAAGAGGACTTATGGATTGGTATCTGACATATGTAGGTTAATATTAGACTTAAAACTTGGACAGGACTGGGTTGGGATGCTTTCTCAATGTTCTATTTCTCTTGTATATAAACTTTTCCCTTATATCCATATGTGTGTTTATGAATTTGTTTCTTTAGTCTACCTGGACTGACACATTATTATTAATGAATTTTCTCCTCCTTCTTATTTTTGGTCCAAGTCTGGTGTGCTTTTATACTTATAGCAATCTCAAGTCAGGATACAATCAATAAAAAATTATACATGAGATATTTCATATATTTTTAATAATGAATATGGTGTGAGTAGCTACAATAGAGTCAATTCCTATCCAGAGTGATTCTATATAGGGTTTGTGAAGTTACTAATCTTTATGGGAGCAGAAAGCTTTGTCTTCCTCCATTGGAGCAGGTGGTGGTTAGCAGTCCAACATTTACCGGTCCTTGTCACCAGGGTCCGTCAAGATAGTAACTCACTCAAAACAACTCACCACTATGGAGTAGATTCTGACTCATAACGACCATGTAGGACTGGGTCGAACTGCCCCACAGCATTTCAGAAACTGTAGCTTTAGAGGAGTAGAAAGCCTCATCTGTCTCTCATGGAACAGCAGGTTGCAAACTTGACTTGGGGTTAGCAGTCCAATGTATAGCAACCACTATCAGCTATCAGGGCTCCCAATGTGGTGACAGCAGTTACCATGTACAATAGTCTGGGTTCAGATGAGGAGAACAGCAGGGCAGTGGAGGTAGGAAACCCTAAGCATATTCATGGGACTGAGAATAACTCTTGCTTGAGTGGGGAGGGTACAAAGGAGAGTTGAGAGCTACATGATGGAATGGCCAGTAGGGCTGGATTTGACACAGTGTCTATGTACTTTACTGTTAGCTGAAGGATGGTGGTTTGAACCCACCAGGCATGTGGCTGTTGAAAGGGGTGACCGTCTGCTTCTGTAAAAATTTACAGCTGTAGAATCCCTATGGGGGAAGTTATACTCAATTCTATAAGGTCAAGGAAGATTTACAGTCTCAGAAACCTTATATAATTTCTGAATAAGTAGAAATCAACTTGATGGCAGTGCATTGTAGGGTGGCTCTGGGTCAACATCAGATCAGGAACAAGGAGTTAGGGCAAGTCCAGAAGAAAGCATTTAAAACTGATGAAGGCTAAAGAGGAGCCAGAGGTCCTGAGAGGTGCAACCAGTTGATATACTCAAATGCTCATTGAAGGGTTGGGGGTTCAAGTTCATCCAGGGGAGACTTGGAAGAAAGACCTAGAGATTCACTTCAGAAAAGTTATGCATTGGAAATGGAGCCCAGTTCTACTCTGATGAACATGGGGCCACCCACACATGGACTGCTGGCTTAAAGAGAGCAGTTCTGGTGTGGCAAGAGTCGGTGTGAAGGATGAGTGGAGATGCAATGACTAGTAGAGCACCTCAGTTAGGAAGCAACAGCCCTAGATTTGCTGAGAGATCATGAAGTTGACTTGTGGCTGGGACTATGAAGATGGAGACACTTAGGAGTTGGCTATAGAGAGGAAACTTGAGGCCAAGTTCAAAGAGTAAGTCAAGCTCTCCATCCTGGGTGACTGGAGGTACAGGGACAAAACAGGCAGGTAGCTATAAGGCATGCCTGTTCATAACTTGATTACAACGGCCAGTACATATTTTGCTGCTTCATATGTCCATGAGTGTTTTCTGGGTCTCTTTGACCTGCTGATTCCAAAAATGGCACCAGTGTCCTCCAATCAGTTCTGTCTTTTGAGATATGCCATCTACCACTCCACTCTGTTTGCCCATCAAACCTTAGGGTATTTTAATGTAGTGTTAGCTAGCCTGAGATAGAGGAAGCACATGTTGGATTTATTTAAAGTCGTTTGTGTTGTACTAAGTATTTAGGCCAAGTTACACTTCACATGGTGTCTTTTAATCCAAAGATATATTTGAACAGTGTAATTACTTGAGCTTCAAATATCCCCCCCCCCAAAGTATTGTTTCATCTTTATTAGGAACTGAATAGCAGAGCATTCCCATTTGTTATTTTAAAAGGGGCTAGAAATAAGAGCTATCGTCTAATAAATAAGGAACGTTGGTGGAATAGTGGGTTACATGTTC
This sequence comes from Nesogale talazaci, assembly GCA_004026705.1. NCBI lineage: Eukaryota > Metazoa > Chordata > Mammalia > Afrosoricida > Tenrecidae > Nesogale > Nesogale talazaci. The sequence continues at coordinate 6,892 of PVJH01017873.1, forward strand.
ATTGCTAAGCACAAGGCCAGCTATTCAGGCCCTCCAGTCACTCTGCAAGACAAAAATGACATATTCTTCTCTCATCATGATTTACACCCTCAGAAACTCACAGGAGACATTACATGGTGCCCTTTAGGGGTGCTCTGATCCCTCATTGATAGAGTGGAGTTCGATGTAAGGGTTCCGATATTCAAAATATCTATGAAAATTACTATGAAATCTTACATGTTTGACTTACTAGATTGCCCTCACACATGCCACATATGCGCCTCTTCAATTTCCTTTTTCATTTTTCCCTCTTCTCAAACTATGCTCCGGCTTTGAGTTATTCAATTTGTAGTCTTTGTATATGACACAGTTTCCCATACCAAAAAGAAGCAGCCACAGTTGTCTCATCATTTCTAACTCATCGTGATCCTGTAGGGCAGAGAAGAATGGGCCCTTTGTATTTCCAAATCTTAAACTATTTTAAAGATTTCATAACTAGTGGGTTCCAACCACAGACCTCATGATTGGAATCTCAGTGTGTCACCAACTAGGCACATGGGTCCACGGACAGCTGCCCTTGGCAGTCCCCTAAGACCCAATTCTTTTTCAAATCATTCTTACCTTTTTTGTTTTATCTTGTAACTTGTGGATCTGAGTTCTTCTCATACTAAAACCAAGACGAGAAATCAATAAGTCAGTATAATTTATTGTATCATATAATAAAAATGTATAAATTAATAGCTGAAAATATAGTGGACATGCTATTTAAGAATCTAGAGCTCATGCGATTAGTCAATGCGATTTTTTCAATCAGTTTCCCAAATAACTCCAGGAACAGTCCTAAAAACCATACCAAGAAAAACAATGGTTTTGATGGACTGTGTTATGAGATTTACTTTTCTCCCACTCTGAAGGTCCAAAGTCCAGGGTCATTTCCCTCCTCCTGACTGGGAAAAGATGACCTTTTTATTTAGGCCATGTTCAGCGAGATACAGCGTGTTCCATTGATCTCCTAAGCAGAAGACAAAGGCATAGTTTTGCAGGGTCCCATCCGTCTTCAATCTAGCCTGGGCTACTCCACCCTGAGCAGCGCCCTCCCACGTCTGGAGTCCTGGAATCCCTGGAAACACCACTAGAGCGGCTGGTTAGATAACAACCGCATCCTGCCATTTGCTATGGGGCTAATGACCTGTTATTATGCGTCCAGCGTGCTCTAATGAGCTAGAAACCTGGAGGCTGGAGGCGGCATGGAAAAGATTTACAACTTTTACTCGGGAAACACACCTCATGTCAAAGGAGGGATTAACTGGGCCAGGGAAGATTCCAGCTCAGGGGCTGCGGCGCACAAGGGGCCCAGACCTTGAAAGCCTTCAGCGATTAGCGCCGACTGCTCTCCTGGTCCTTCCTCACCACTGTTTATTTTAGATTGTGGACATCCCGGGAGGCCGCGTGGTGTGTGTCAGGCATACTTAATAGAGAGATAATTTAGGAACAGGAATGTACAAATTGCAATTGGGAGACAGGAGGGGAGAGGGTTTGGGATAATCCGCCTGTTTGATAGCTGCATACCTTGTTATCGAGGGGAGAGCTTCTGGAGACTTCTGGACACACCTCAGTTACGGTGACACCCCTTCCTCTACCCTCTCACAACTTCCTCCGGCTTCTTCTCTGAATTTCACATGACCCCCGCGAAAGATTGACCACAAGCTTCATGTCGGATCTTTTCCGTCTTCAAGGCACTTGTTACTTCCTCCTCCTTCCCCCTGTTGTCCTAGTTCTCCGTTCAGCTTCTTTTTGTAGATTTGTTGTTGTTGTTCCCATAGAATTGCTGAGACACATAGTGACTAAAGGGTCTTTGCATGGAAACTGGCATCTTTTTGATGATCTGATCTTGCTACATTAAAATTGCATTGTGATGAATATATATGCGTGTGTATGTGTATCTATATATTCAATTTCAACAATTCTTGTGTATATGGTTCAGTGAATGCCGTTACGTTCAGCACTTTAATTGATGAACTGTTACCATGATCTCTTTCCAGAGTTTCCCATTACTATTAACAGAAACTCACATTGTGTCGAAACTTTACTACCCTTTTTTAAAAAGTCATTTTATTGGGGGCTCTTATAGCTCTTATAATAATTTATGCATCCATTGTATCAAGCATATTTGTATATATGTTGCCATTATTTTATAAATATTTTGATTCTATTTGAGTCCTTGTTCCAACTCCTCTTTTTATCCTCCCTTCCTCTTCCACTCTTGTGACCCCTTGATAAATTATAGATTATTTTTATTTCCATATTTTGTACTGTCTCCCTCCCCTGTGGTTTCTTCACCCCACTCTCTCCATCTTCCCCCTACCCTCCTGGTATAGCTATTCCTGTTTCTGTTCCTGAGGGATTTATCCAACCTGGTTTCCGTATATCCTGAGCTTTTATCTGTACCTGTGTCCATGCTGTAGCCACACCTGCAACAAAAGACAGGACTGGGATCATGATGGTGCAGGGTAGAGAAGCCTCAGGACACCAGAGGAATATTGTGTGTTTCATTGGTGCTATACTTCACCCTGGTTGATTCATTCCTTCTTAAAGAAAAAAAAAAAAAGAATCAATGCAGAAGTGTCACCCTCATTCCAGGTAATTTATCCTACTTTTTTTTTTCAAAACATAAAACTCTTCTTACTGGAGACTCTTTATAGGCCATAGGAGTTAGCAGGGCTCACAGGAAGATGGGGCATGTTGGATAAGTGCGGGTACATTTGTCTTTTGTGTTGTTTTTAATTAGTCCGAAATGTATCCGTTTTCAAGATCCACAATTACAAATGAATGAAGAGAAAGGGGCTGATGCGGATTATCATTGACATTAACCTTGTCAGAATGCCAAGAGTGTTCAATTGTTCTCTTGGGATTGTTTGTCAAAGCCACAGAGATGATCTCCATGAGAGCATGGAAAATCTGCCAGGACCAGCCTGGATCCAGCCATCCGAGAATTCATCTCAGCAGTGCTTTCTCTCAGCATCATTCTCAAACACCAGAGGAATCAGTCTAATAGCCCCTGCTCCCCTCTTAATTATCCAATTTGGATCAATTGGCCATATCATCATTCAAAACCTTCTTTAAGCTATTAGTACTCAGCTCATTCAGGAGGCAAGGGTAATGAGTTCCATATGGCATGAAGTGATGGCGTCTACCCCGATCCTTTTTAGAGGAGTTCAAACTGAAGCTGCTGCAGGTGGGCAGATGTCTCTCAGCATCTAACTGCACTCCAGGGATGGTGCACAGGTACCCTCTCTGAGGCCCATTCCTTCCAATATCCTCTGTCACTAGGGGACGCTACCCCAGTCAGGCAGGAAGGAGCATTCCTGTCCCAATCACTGTGGAACTGAACAGAATACCAATTCCATGCTTTCTACCATTGCCTCTCCAGCCTGCACCGATCTGCTTTAAGGCGAAATGGTATGATTCTGTGGATCAAAAAGGGCTGCTGAGTACTTTTCAACTCATGGCAACCTTATAGGCCAGAGTAGACCTTCCCCTCAATGTTTTCCAGGCTGTAAATCATTATGAAGCCAGAGTGCCCCAGCTTTCTCTCTGGAGAGACAGTTGGTGTATTTGAGCTTTCTGGTTAGCTGCAGAGGGAGGGCTCAACCATTCTACCTGCAGGACTCCTTGACACACAGAGAACACCGGCATTGGAGACACTCTCTGATTTCACTGCTGTTGATTGTCCATAGGATTTTAAGTAAGTCATCTGATCTTTCTACTCTTCAGTATTCTCGCCTGTAAAATGGAGAAAAAAACCCTGTCCAAACCCCCACTTGGAAGCTTTGCGTGATACAAGTGAGATGGCAAAGTATTTTGAAAGCTGTGATGGGCTATATAAACATCATTCTTTATCCTTTGTGAAATTGGCCGTTGGATCTTCTTCCACAAGGATCATAAAATGTTGCAAACTTGCCTTTCTTTTTCATGCCTGTTTCTACATTGGGTTCCGTTTCCGTCCATCATGCATGTATTGCTTAGATATGTCACTGGATCATGCTAGAGGCAGCACGATCATTTTATTGGAGAATATTATAAATCAACCCCATGCTGCATAAGCTAATTCTAGTGATAGTGGTTTAGTGAATGGTATAGACTTTCAAACATTGTAGAGACAAGTAAATGCTGCATATAGAGGCCAGTTTTTTAGACCAGAATATGAGGATTGTTGATCTGTACAGGTACTGAGCACTAGTTATACAAACATGAGGACTGGGGATAGGACAACACTTTCAATAACTTTTATTCACAAAGGCAGAATCATTTCTGTTAGGCCAGCACACATGTTGTAGACAACCAAAGGGAACATCACAATAGTAAATATATGGTAGTCCTGAGCCACCATTATATTGGAAACCCTTACAGGAAGAGATCCAAACCAAAGCTCAGCAATCATCAATTTCCTAGCCTTGGGATAGCCGTCTTTGCTATTCTCATACTAGGGCAATTCTGTCTTAAGTTAAAGGATATATTTCAGTTCTTTAAATCTACTGCAGGTGAGTTTGAAGTAAAGTCCAATTCACTTCGAGGGGTTTATAAACTAGGTCCTTCCCGGTGGGGGGGGAGGGGGCTTCGATGGGTGTAATGTACTTCAAAAGGGCAGAGTCTAAAGTCTCAATTGTGCATAGCCCGTAGCCTGTGTCATCAAGTTCTAGGTAGAAATTAAGTCAAAAGTGTCCAATTAGGGACATGCCATTGGACATTGGGGTATATATAAGTAATGTTAAGCATTTTTCCCAATGGCAGTTTGTACCACCTGGTTCATCATGCCCCTCCCACCTCTTAACTTCAATTTCCAGGGAGGTTCAGTGATTGCTTTCATAGGTGTGTCTGCTGATTTGAGGTGACTTCAAAATAACGTTACAATGGCAGGATCTGATGGTCTTCTCCCTCTCTCCCCATCCTGAGAAACTGACCCTGGCTGAGGAGAGGTCACATCTTTTGAAGTGGTTTTAAAGCTGCATGGTGCTCTGTTAATGGGTTCTGGGCAGGGTCACTACCTCACTGCTTGGGAGGCCAGATTAGAAGATTCCATGATTTGAGAGCAGAAGCCTGCTTTTGTCTTGGTGCTTATACCCACAGTTGTGGACTCGGACAATATTGGTCCTTTTGTGACTGGATAACTTCACTCAGCATAATGGTTTCCAGGCATATCCATATCAGGAAGTATTTCATGGTTTCACCACTGTTTTTAAGGATGTATAGTGTTCCATAGTGTGATGTACCAGAATTTCCTTATCCATTTTCTATTGATGGACATTTGGACTGTTCCTCACCTCTTGCTCTTCTGAACTGTGCTACAATCAACATGGGAGAACATATGTCTGATGGTGTTGTGCCACTTGCTTCTTTGAGGTATATATGTATGCTCATGAGCAGTTTTAAGTATCAGCATATCACTTTCTGGGCTTTCAATTTCCTTTTTGGATGAAAATTTTTGTATATAGGTATTTTATGAGTAGTAGGTTCAAGTAATCTATTTTTGTCTTTCACTGTGTATACTTACAGGGGTCTTCAAACTTTTTAAGCAGGGGGCCAGTTCACTGTCCCTCAGACCCTTGGAGGGCCGGACGATAGTTAAAAATAAGCAACAACAAAACGATGAACAAATTCACTGTGGGCCTGGAATGAGTCAGCTACTTAGCAGCACAGCAGTGGTGGCAAAAACACCTGGTGGGCTGGATAAATGTCCTTGGTGGGCTGCATGTGGCCTGCGGGCCATAGTTTACTAGTTTACATAGATTACTGTATTTAGTGATCTGTTTATGCCCTGTGACAGGGGCTTTCCCCTAAATCTTATACCACATATCTGGCTCTATTTCTCAGCATCCCCAGGCATGTCGAGTAGTACTGTGTTCCCTTGGGCTCTCAAAGACTGGCGTTTCATAAGTAGATTCACAGCCTTTTTCTGAGGTGACTCTAATGAGCATGAAGCTTTAGTCCTTCAGGAAGGCATCAAAATGTGTCAACTATTGGAACCATTCTAGATTTTCATACCTCATTGTTTTTGTCTCTTGGTTTGGATTTTTCTTCATTCACTGTAATGTGGAGTCTTGTGATTACAAGAAATTTTCCACATTATTATTGTTATCATCATTATTACTGCTAATTATACCCCAACTTCTTCCTCTGTTATCTTGCGCCTGAGTTTTTTAATGACCACTTATTTTTTTACCTTTTCTCTCTTAGTGCTCACCTCTTTATTTATCTTTATGCTGAAGTAGATTTTTTCAATTTATTCTTCCAACCCTTCTATAAATTGGAGGGAAAAGAGCACCCAATTTTTATTTATTATATATTTTGAAATCTCATTTCTGTTATAGTATTTTATAGTCTTTGAATATTGTTTTTCCCTTAATTTTTTTTCTCCCTTTGTTGTCTCTGCTTCTTCTGAGAATTTTTAACTTGTTGTTTGGGTCTTTGTCTTTGATACTGGTACCAAAGCCACCGCTGTCGAGTCAATCCCACACCTCATAGTGACCCTATAACACTCAGTAGAATTGCCCCTCTGGGTTGACAAGACTTTAAATCTTTTCGAGGATCAACTGGTAGATTTGAACGGATGTCGTTCAACCAGCAGTTCAATGTGTAACATAGTATGCCATGTTGTTGTTGTGATTAAGTGTTGTGTCATTGGTAGGTTCTGATTCACAGCACTGCCATGTATAACAGGACAAATGTCACAGCCTTGCTCCAACTCGGAGTGATCTGAATCTGTTGACTTAAATGTAGAAACAGGTCACATGAACTCTTGGTTGCCTAATCTTTAACTGGTGGGCTTTCCCTTCTGTTTTGTGGTTGACCAGATGCAGGTTTTCTCCTTTAAGACTTGTTTACACTGTGGCGACTCCTCCAATTTAATTTCTGGGAACAGGGAGAAAGACAAGTGGAGAACCTCTCTAGGTGGTAAGAAATGTCATGTGCCGTTGTTAAATTCACTATGACCCACGGTGCTCTGACCAGCAGAGAAACAGGTTGCTGGACCCTGCACCATCTCCACCAACTAGTCCATCAGTGCAGATAGGGCATATTTTGAGTGCCTTTCAACCTAAGATGTTCATTTTCTAGCCCTCTACCAGATGGTTTTCTGTTATGATTTCTGTGGGGTTTTCATTGACAAATCATTTTGCAATAGATCACCACATCTTCCTTCCTGGACTCCCTTAGTCTGGAAGCTGTGTGGAAAACTCTCCATCATGGGAGACTCTGTAATTTCATTGCCTTCCAATGCCATTTTCCCAGGAACTTTCTGCAGCCCCCTGGTGTGGTGTTGGACTCGTTCCCTTCCTCCGGCTGTGGTTAGTGGCTGGGTCCCATCCACTGCCATGCAGTCGATTCGGACTGCTGGCAACCCTCCAGAACAGACGAGTCCTACTGGGGGGGTGAGGGGGGGGAGTTTGTTTCCAAGGGTGTAAAGCTGTACCGGAGCAGACGGCCTCAATTTCTCTGTACAGACTGATTGGTGGATTCGAACTGCTGGCCTTGCAGTTAGCAGCCCCACACATAACCCCTTACACTCACCACCGTTTCTTTTCATTAAGATTATTGAATTCCATAAGCAAGGGATTTTGGGTCTGGAAGGATTCTCTCTTATTTCATTAGCAGGGCCTGTTTGGCTGCTGTCTACATGAGCTAAAAGCGTTGCATGTCCATGTACAGTGTGTATGACTCAGGCATAGATGGGTGGGTCAAGCCCCAGAACCAGCTCGATAGATTCGTTAAATACATCTGTTCATATATCCCATCAATGATCCTTTCCTCATTTCTAGAGTCCTGCTATGGTGAACAGACCAACTGCTGGTCATTGTTGAGTGATGTTTTCCTTAACTTTGAACATATGTAATCAGTTCCACAGCATGAGTCAGCAGAAATCCAATGAGTTCTTGCTGATGCTTTCCCTTATCCACCATGATTTCTCTTTGTCTTGCTTATAGCTTGATAAAAATAGTCTCTGTAGATGTTCCCATCTGGTTGTATTCCCCTAGCATGGCCATTCAGGATACATCGCCAACTCATGGTGACCCCATGCACAATAGATTCCATGGTGGGTTTGACCTTTGACCCCAAAGGACTATTTTTTTATTTTTTGAAATATACTATGAAGCCTACCCCCCACTCCTAGTTCATCTTAGGAAGCAACCATTAAAACCTGCGTCGTGTCAAAGAAACATGCAAACCTTCACTGACAGGCAGGTGTGGCCACACTTGAAGTGCACTGGTGGAGAATAAACCTAAATCTTCTGTAAGGAAGGCAAAAAAAAAAAATTCTACTATTGAACTGCTGCCTGCTATATTGGTGCAGTGTGATGGTATATTTTAACCATCATCTCTCCCTCTCTGTGCCTTTTCTTCCCCTAGTAGCACAAAGCTAGTGCTGCTTTTCATGAGGTTATGTTCTCGGGGGAACCTTGGTTGTGTAATGGGTCACACAACTCACCCAATTGCAAAGTCAAATGCTTTGAAATGATTGGCCACTCAGCAGGAGAAATGTGAGGATTTCTGCTCTTGTCGAGTTTCAGTCTTGGAAACCCACCGAGGCCAATCTGTTGTGCCCTGTGGGTCCCCATGAGTCAAAATCCACTTGATGACAGTCATTTTGGTTGAATTTAGAAATCCTACAGTGGTGTTTGGTGTAACTTAATAATAGTTATTTCAATAGAAAAAAATCAACAGACTACTTTTTTTTAAATGCAGTTTTAACTTTGTAGAAAAATTGAGCAGAGGGTACCAAGAGTCCTCATATATTTCTCTTCTCCATGCACACAGATACCCACTTGGAACATCTTATACTATGAATCACCTTTTTAAAATGAAGATTTGAATGTGCAGACCAGGGGTCGTGCCCAAGATTCTTCATTTCCACCAAATTCATAGGTGATGCTGATGCTGTGGGTCCCCAGGATTTCAGGAAGAATCTTGAAAAACCAAAACACAAAGCACCTCTGGTCCTGGAGCTTCTCCTTGGTTTCTCTTTTTATCCTCTGGCCCCTGTGGAACTGGGCTAACTTCAGCTTGGTTTCTCTGTGGTACAATGCTTCTAAGAATGGTTCATGTCTGATTTACGGAAGAATGGGCAGGTGATTTATGCTCCTACATGCTTGACATCTGTTTCAGTAATCCAGAGCTGTTAGAACTAGGACAAGTGGGTGGCTTTAAAGAACAAACATTTGTTTTCTCACTGTCCAGGAAGGCTAGAAGTCTGAATTGGGGTGTCAGCCATGCTGATTCTTTATGTGGTCTCGCTCATAGTTTCTGGTGCCTGCAGGCCATCTGTGGTTGTATACAAATTCTTTTTTGTTTGTTTGTTTGCTGTTGTTTGTTGGTTGAATACAAAATCTAACACAGAGCCTGTTTTCCACCTGGGTGTGTCTCTGTGAGAGTCCTGCTCTTTTTATAATGTAGATGATATCCTGTTTACGATGGCCCTTTTGTGAGCTAATTCCTGGAAGACAGGATAAGATAAACCTTTGTTTAGAAGGAACCCATCTATAGATACTGGGTGAAGACTTCACTCCAATACCAAACACACCCACCAAGAAGATTTTGATCCATAGGATGTCAGTACATGTATGTCCTATACCTGAGTCCAGATTATAGAACAGCCTTGGCAGTACACCCTTTACTTGCCACAGTGCTTCCCGACTCTTCTGGTTTGACTTACAGCCAAGTTTCTATAGAGAACCATCTGGCTAAGTGGCTAGGAGGAACGGGTTGCTTGCTACAGCACTGGGTGCCAGTGAGTTGATTTCAAAACATAGCAACCCTGGAATGGGGTAGTGGGTTAGTAACGGGCTGCAAGATAAGATTCATTCAAAGTCTCCGAAACCCCAAGGGGCCACTTCTACTTTATCCTGTCGGGTCACTACGAGTGCATACAGTAGGGTAGCTGAAATCTCAGCATCCAACATGTAGGGGAATTATTTCTAGATCTCTTTGGACACAGTAAGCAAACATCCTTTAATCAGAGAACAGAGAAAGCAAATGAAAGAGCTTACGTTCTTTCCATGAAGAGGCAGGGAAATGCAGAAAATGACCTAATGCAGATTTTCAGAATTAGCATGTGCTGTTTCCCTTGCCTGTGTCATTGCACTCCCGAGGATTCCCATGGACATTTCATTTGTCCGATATGGTTTTACAAGAAGAGAAGTCGTTAAGAAATATTTTTAATATCTTAGTTTTGCTGGTTTGTAGTGATTGCAACTAGGATTTTTTTTTTTAAAGCATCTCCTCTACTTCTCCCCACCCCAGTTGTTGAGACTGTGGAATTTAGGTAATAGCCTGGGTCAATTCAGAATAGATTATTTCATGGTGTCTTTTGCAACTACTTCCCGGGGGACGCTGATAACACCCTGTATCGTAACCCTGATATTGTCAATGGGTTCACTGAATCCACTGTCCAGAATGACACCTTATTAGTTCAAGGGAATGACAGTAATGAGATCTCAGTGTGGTTTTCTAGCATGCCCACCCCTTCGCCCCCACCCTACCTCTTACCCCCACCAAAAAACCAAGCAGATAGGATAGAAGAGGAATCAATGAAAAAAAATGCAAGTATGTTTTGTTTTGTTTTCCAACATTTTATTGGGGGCTCGTACATCACTTATCACAATCCAACATACATATTTTGTGCCAAGCATCTGTGCCTGCCCGCTGCCATCCACCTCCTCAGACCATCTGCCCCTCTACCCAAGTCCTTGACATCAGCTTTTCTTCCCCTTTCCTCCCACCCTGCTCCTCCCCCACCAAACCTTGGTATTTCATAAATCATTAGTCTATGTTTTGAGGAGTTGGCCGTTGGGGATCCAGCCAACTCACTGGCATTTGTTGACTCTACTTCTGGCTCCCTGTTGTGCAGAGGTTAGGGGAAAGAGTCCTGGCATGAGGAGCTAGGTGCATCATAATGGGCTGCAGGTTCGCTCTGTGCTAGTTGGTACAACATTAATGTCCCTTTATGTGTCTTGAGCATTTGCCTGCCTATGTTTTCTCAGCAGGTGGCTAGGAGGGCTGATGGGATCTTGAAGTGCTTGGCTGGACTTGGGAGTTAGAAGCAGCTGCAATGGGGACATTTGCTTGACCCACTGGCTAATGAGTGAAGGATCGCAGATAGTAATAATGTTCCAGCAGAATTTCCGTAATGATTGGTACAGTTCATTAAAGGGGGTGGGAGGGGGCAAAAAGAAAACAACAACAAACCTAGAGATGCTCTGGGGAGAAGTGAGAGAGGGAGGGGGTCAATGGATTCAATCATGGTGGAGGGGGTGGTGGCTCAAAGGAATGTGGCTTTCACACAATTAGGTGTTTGAAGGAAGACAGTGCCTGGACACAGTTGAATAATCTTGGCTAATTGAGATTTGCATGGGTCAGAGACCAGAAGTCTTGCTGCTACTAAGACAGAGCGACATCCGTTCTGGGATCTTTGGAGAAGCAGCCAGCCCTGTGTTCCCTGGGGACAGTGGAAAGTGGGGCCTCCTTGACAAAGAACAGCCTTCATGGGAGACTTCCATCCACCACCTCTAAGCTGCTGGCTCTCAGCGGTGAGCAGGATGCTCTTGAATTTTCCCTGGGTGGATTAACATGGGATAAGTCTACATTATTTGCCTTTTCTGGAAGTAAGAACTAATGATGAATCTATATCCCCTTCCGTCACATGTCTGGTGGACATACTGCCTTTGTAAAATGTGTTTCTGAGATATAGAATGCCCAGCACAGAGAATAGCTTTACCAGTGAGTGTTTTATGCATAAGAAAAGCTGACTGCTCTTTAAACATTTTAATGTAGGGGGTATAAATTTCTGTCCACTAAACTGGCTATAGATATTTTATTTCACAAATAATAATTATTAATTGGGATTTAATTCATATATCCTATCATTCCATAGTTCAATCACACCCAGCAGAACTGTGTAATTGCTACCACAGTCATTGCCATTCTTTTTCGACGTGGACTCTTGGACATCGACTACCTATTACCCCATCACCTTTTAAAATTCTTGTTAACCTGTGTACATTTGACTCATTGCTGGAGAGTCAGCTCTAGCTCCTGGTGGCCTTATGTACAACAGAAAGTTACATTGCCTCCTTCGGTGTCATCTGCAATATTCCATTGCAATCCATTCCTTTTCCATTGGCTGATTTTTGGAACTAGTTCACGTGGACTTTCCTCTTAGTCTGTCTTAGTCTGGGAGCGCTATTGAGATCTCTCCAGGAGAGGTGCTTCTGCTCATATTGGAAACTTGAAATACTGTTGGCATGTGATTTTCGTGTCAGAAACCTCATTCTCAGCCCTTGGAGTAGCTTTCCATTGCCATCACTGTACTACAATATTATCAAGGCCACTACTAGCCCCTGTGGCACAGCTGGCATTGGGAGATTCCATTTTTCTTTGAGGTAGAGGCACATCTCTAGTTCAACATATACCTTGATCTATTGCTCAGTGAACGAAATGCAGGCTGGATTTTAGCTCTCTTGTTCCCGTCACTAGATGCCAAAGTGCAGGGCAAAGTCTCTAAAGCTATGTATCATGGCCCCACATCCTACCTTTGAAGTACTTTAAAAGTTGAGGGAACTCTGGTCTCATTGACTGGATGATATGCAGTATCTTACTTTCTAGAGCTTTCATAACCGAAAATCCCCAAGTGGGTGCCTTTAGATACCATATATACTTGAGTTTAAGTTGAGTCTTCAGTACATTATTTTAATGCAGATTTAGTAGTAAGATTAGGTGCCTCAGCTGACTTTTAGGTCGGTTTGTACTTGAGCATGTCCAATATTTAATTTTTCAGAGATTATGCATGGGGTTGCTAGCTGTAAGGTAAGCAGTTTGAAACCAAGATAGACTCCAGGAGAGAAAGATAAGGCTCTTGAACCCCCAGAAGTATTGACAGCCTCAGTAACTTACTTGGGGAGTTCTGCTCTGACCTGTGGGTTTTCTGTGAGTTGGAATTGACTTGTTGACATTGAGCGTGGAATTTGTAGGCTAAACGTCCCAATCAGGATCTTAGCCAGGTTGAGTCTTTCCTTGTAGGTAGGCTTGGACCTTCTATGGCTCCTTGGAATGTAGGTGACCTTTACACGGTGTATCTTCTCCCTTGTGTGCTTGTCTTTGTAGCTGATATTTCCTTTATACAGCTCTGAACTCATCAGATTTAGAATCCACGTTACCTGGACAGGAACTAATGAACATAATAAATTTCTTTCCAAACAGAATTACTTCCACAGATATAGAGGTTAGAATTCCAACACAGCTATTTTGGAAGGCATAATTTAATCTATAACATCCATTATCTGAGTCCTAAATTCTCTTTGATTTACAGAAATTTGACTAGGCCAGATTCCCTATGTATTACAGAGAGGTCCCCTCTGTCTTCTGCCTGTCACATCGACTCAGGTCCTAGTCTGTGAGAGAGCAACATATCACTACCCATCTAGGGAAGAAACAAAACACCTCTTTCACCCCTCCTGCCATCCTCAAAGGCACTCCCCTTTCTCCCTCCCTTGTTCTGAACACTTCTCTTAATCTCTTCAACAAGTTCAGGCTTTATAAAGAGACAGGAAGAACTGCAGATCTGGGGTTTCCCGTCCAACTATCCCCCAGGCAAGGGGATACAATGCTGGCTACTGAATTGAGCTGGAAGGAAAGAAAACTGGAGTGAACACAAACAAAAATTCATTTTCCAATACAGTATCCTGCTGCGTTTATTCCATAACAGTAAGTCTTCCCAATGAAATGAAGGAGGCAGATCTTGAGGTCCCTTAAGACAAGTGATCACACATTAGCACAGAATAAGAAGAAGGAAAATGTAAGTAGTTTGCAGCAATAGTTCTGCAGCAGGGCCGGATAATGCAAGGCCTTGGTGAAATTTCATCTGGCCTTCAACAATCTAACATTGTGTGCTGCTTTTTACCTCTCAAGAAGGGTCAGGACAACTGTGTGATTGTCTGAAGAATTATTTGAGACTCTTTCAGTAATTTAAGAAAAACTGAGCTTCCCATTAGGTCAGTCAAGCGTATAGAGGGAGGTTGGTTATGAAAAAAAAACAACAACATGGAACTACTCTTGAGAAAATCAGATGACGAAAAAAATTAGAGAAGAATGGATGCATTTGGAATTGTTGTGTTGGCAATAAATATTGAACATACCATCAACTTCCAAAAAAAGAAACGTAGCCAGAATGACTCTTGGGAGTGAGGATGGTTAGATTTCAATCTGCTTCCTTTGGATGGGTCAACAGGTAAGACCAATTGCTGGAAAGGGACATCATGTTTGATGATTTATCCTTTGATAAATTAGAAGTCAGTGAAAATGAGGTCAAATCTCAGTGATGAACTAATACAAGAGTTACAACAAAGGAGTCAAACCTATGAATGATCATAAGAATGACAACTTTTCATTCTGTTCTATGTACATTTGTTATTATTGCTGTTAGGGGTGGTTGAGTTTGTTCTGACGCATAGCCACTCAATACACAGCAGAACACAGCATTGCTCAGATCCATGCCATCCTCACAACTTTTCTTGTTGGAGCCTGTTGTCACAGTAACTGTGTCAATCCATTTCCTTGAGAGCCTTTCTCTATTTTGCTGCCACTCCACTTTACCAAACATGATGCCCTTCTCTAGGGACTGGTTTCTCCCGACAATATGCCCACAGTACTTGAGATGTCTAACCATCCTTTTCTCCAAAACAGATTTGTCTGTTCTTTTGGCAGTCTGTGCTATCTTTAAAATTCTTTGCCAGCACCACAATTCAAATGCATCCATTCTTCTTTGCCCTTCTTTCTTCAAGACCCAACATTCACATACATCCATATGAGACAATTGAGAATACCATGGCTTAGGGTGGGTGGTGGAGGGGAACGTGAGGAGCTGATACCAAGGGCTCAAGTAGAAAAAAATGTTTTGAGAATGATGATGGCAACAAATGTTCAAATGCACTTGACACAATGGATGTATGTATGGATTGTGATAAGAGTTGTACAATGCCCCAATAAAATGATTAGAAAATAATAAGATAGGCAGGATAAACTATCTTAAGGAGACAACAAGGGGACTAGTGGTTCCAAGGGGACAGGGGGGAAGAGGAGGTGGAGGAAAAACTCAGGAACAGGGAAACACCAAGAGATCTAAAATTGATGGTGAGGGGAGAATAGAATGCCTGGTGGGGTTCGATCAAATGCAGTGTAGCTGAGAGGAAGTACAGAGAGCAGAATGAAGGTTGAGCATGATAGTGGGACAGGAGGAAAGTAAAGGGAAATAGAGGAAAGAACTTAGAGGCAAAAGACATTTATAGAGGTATAAAAATAGGCATGTACATATGTAAATGTATTTATAATGATAGGGATATAGGTCTATGCACATACATTTATAGGTTAAGTATTAAAGTAACAAATGGACATTGGGCCGCTACTCAAACCCTCCCTCAAATGCAAGAACACTCTGTTCTAATAACCTGACATTCTATGGTGCTCACCTCAACACGATGGCTGAAGTAAAACTGGGTGCATAAGCTAATGTGGTGAAGAAAGCTGATGGTGCCTGGGTACTATAAGATACAACAGCAGGGCACTTAAAGGCCTGATGTTAAACAAGCTATCATCCAAGGTGGAAGCAACAAAGCTTACATGGAAGAAGCACACCAATCCCTGTTACCCCAAGATGCTGACGGGATTAGGTATCAGGCATCAGAAAACCCCAAAGCCCATTTGTACATAATTGGCCATTCCCTCACGTAAGGATCACAAGGAAGGGATGAGCCAACCAGGGCACAGTATAGCACCAAGGAAGCACACAGCATTCATCTAGTTCTTTAATGCTTTCCCCCCACTCCATTACCATGGCTCCAGTTCTACCTGACAAGTTTGAATAGACCAGAGCATGTACACTGCTGTAGGTAAGAGCTCTCAGCACACAGAATCAGGGCAGATAGATCCTTCAGGACCAAGATTGAGAATAGCAATACCATGAGGGTAGGAGTAAAATGGAGGGAGAAGAGGGAAAAGGGGGGAACCAATGGATGAACAAAGCCCCTGGAGGGGGGACAAAAAACAGAAACATGAGTGAAGGGAGACAGAGGATGGTGTAAAATATGACAATAAAAATAATTTATAAATTATCAAGGGTTCCCGAGGGTGGGAGGGTGGGAAGGGAGAGGAGAGAGGGAAAAACGAGGAACTGATACCAAGGGCTCAAGTAGAAAGAAAATATTTTGGAAATTATGATGGCAACATCTGTACAAATGTGTTTGATACAATTGATGCATTGATTGTTATAAGAGCTTTAAGGGTACCAATAAATGATATGTTTAAAAACATTTTTTTTAAATAAAAAAGAAAATCCATGGCTTGTGTAAGATATTCTTTAGTTCTCAAGGTAACATCCTTGCATTTCACACTTTAAAGAGGTCTTGTGCAGCAGATTTCCTTAATGCCATGTGTCATTTGAACTCTTGACTGCTGCTTCTATCAGTGTTGATTTTGGATCCATTCAAGACAAAATTTTTTAACAATTTCAATCTTTTCTCCATTTATCATGATGCTACCTACTGGTTCCGTTGTAGGGATTTTTGTTTTCTTAATGTTGAGCTGTAGTCCACATTGATGGCTGAAACCCTTCAATAGACGTGCGTAAGGTCACCAGAACTCAGAGCAATCTTAACAGCAACCCCAATCCTTGAGTAGGTGCATGACTTGGACACCAACCTCTGTGAGAAGCAGGTTGGGTTAGATTTAGGGGCACTTCATCATCACTGCCTTTAAAAATGCCATTATATGCAAGCCATTACGGATAAAGAGAAGATGGGGAGAGGGTGAAGAGGTAAGGAAGGCAAGTTAAATAACACATGCTTCTGCTCTCCCCTGTCCCCACTCCCTCCCCCCACCCCCACATTGTCCCTCTCTCACTTCAGTTCCTTACTTCTGTCTCTTTTGCTGTCTTGTTCCCGTTCAGGTTTTTTCTCCTTTGCCTTTTTGTTCTTGTTTTTCTTTCCTTTGCCCTGCTTTTCTAATCATTTAATGCTCCCTACTTATATTTACTGACTGATGTTCTCTGGGACAGTAGTGGTTCTGTGGGTGTACTCTCACCTTCCACGTGGAGATCAGGTGTGACTCCTGGTCAACACACATGTGCAGCCACTGTCATTGGAGGCTCACATGTTACTGTAATACCAGTAAGAGTTTCCTGTCTAAAATCGATGAGCAAGAAAGGTCTACTTGCTAGAAGCTCAGCCACCACAGTCTGATGTTGTTTGTAGCATTGCGCTGGGTGAGGATTAAGGTGGTGATAGCTAACAATGACAGCAAAATTCCCCCATGCCTTCCAAGAATTTAAAAACTGAAAAAAAAAATAATGACACGCGTCTTATTTTCAATTTTATTTAAAACAAGTTAAATTTGCTTCCCCTTTGTCTCTTTTCTTTCCCTGATCACATCTCTGTTTCTTTTGGTGTGAAGACTGCTTTTCTTTCTTCTTCTTTTAAGACTGCTTTTCTTAGATGTTTCTTTTTTAATAGTGTTTGTCTTTACATGATTGACTACTTTCACTTGGTATAATGTCTTCCAGATATATCCATGTCATGAGGTGTTGGCAGTTTCTTTGTTAATCGTTTTATTTCCATTCCTCCACAAACCCGCAATGATATTGTTTCCACCTCCTTGTTATTGTAACCAATACTGTAAAAAACAGAGGTGTGAATATATCTGCTGTCATTTACTTTCTAGCAAGCTCTGATCTTAAATTTAAAATCAGTAGAGTAGGATGGTTTTCCTATCATCTAAACAGAGAAAGAAAAATCAAATGTGTATTCTTATTATTTTCAAATTGGAATAGAGTCCTTGAAAATAATTTTCTCAAAAGATCTCATGAAAGAATTGTCTTCTCTGCTTTTCATGAAAACTCACCAATGGAATTAATGACCTCATGGCACGGTAACCTTCAGAAATGCAGATTAAACAGGAAATATCTGTCTTGTGGAGGATTAAGTGATAGTGGGATATACCTCAGGGCCTTGTTCTTGGATGTGATATGCAATAAAATGGGCTTATTTGAAAAACACTAGGCTTAAATATCACTATGACAGCACATATTTCCACAGGTAGGTTAGCATTAGTTTATGGCCAGGAAGCCTCTAGACTGCTCTGAAAGTGAGCTCAGTTTGGTGGGCGTGTCAGGTACAGGAGGTTAGCGTTCCCTGGGACAAAGGAAAGGCTCTGAGGCATGGAGCCTTCTTGGCTCTCCCACATCTCTGTGACTTTGATACTCAGTGAAAAGTATACATCTGGAATGGACTCGACCTCACCCTTTCCAAGCTTCTGCTTCCTGGCCCGTATGACTAGGATGTGAGTAAGATGGAAAGTGTTCTTCATAGTAATGATCAGAACTGCTCTTGATGAAGGAATCAGGAATCTTGCTTATTTTTTAAAATTAGGGCAAGCGACTAAATTTCTTCTTCAGATCTTGAATGAACCAATCTGACTCTTAGGAAAACATATTAAAGGATGTCTTGAGGATTGCATAAAGAGCAGGTTTATAGAATTCTTCCTGTGAATTGCCATCTTTGTACTCTGATATATACTGCCATTATGTTTTAGGAGGAAATAGAATTGCTGAGTATGTGTCTCTGGAATCTGTATCACCTGATTCCTCCATTTAAGAGATTATTGGTCCAGGTGGACTAGATACAAATCCAGGGACATCATTTTTACATACATATATAAGAAGGAGCTTATAGCAAAGGGTAATTGTATTTTGAGAAAACATCCCAGCCCAGTGCAGATCAAGTCCCTAAGTCCGATTTTACCCTACATGTCCAATATTAGTCTATAAATTCCTCTTCAGACTCAAGCAGCACATGCAATGATGCCCAATGCAGGAAAATCACAGGTTGGTGCATGAAAATTCTTGTGGATCCAGTGGCAATGGAAACATCTTAGCACAAGCATTGGCTGCCATGTGGCTTCTCTAGTTTCCTGACTGTGGTTTTTCAACAGGGAGGTTGAGTAGAGAAAGCGTGCTCTCACAGGTCTCAGTAAATTTCTTCAAGGTTTGTCAACAGGAAGATGAAGGGAGATAGATAGATAGATGATAGAAAGACAGATAGAGAATTTCCCTGAATCCTCATGAGAAGGCCATGCCCACAAAGAGAGATCATTAGGCTGTGACTTGATAGACAGGCTAGGCTCCCCCACTTCATTCTCTTTACCCTCAATTTCATACAAGATTATGTAACCACCACCGAGATGAAGCTATTGAATGCCACAGAACTAAAGTCACATCCAAGTCACAAACGTGATTCTCAAAACACAGCCTAGATTCACTTGCACAACAGAACAAAATTTTACTTGGTTCTGTACCATTTCTATGGCCAATTGGGAAATTTTCTGTTTTGATTCACTGACTTTTTATTGGCTAATTTTCAGAAGCAGACCATTAGGACTTTCTTCATAGTTCATCTTAGCCTGAAAGAAATGCTGCAACTTGTTCAGCATCACAGAAGCACTGTTTCCACTGAAAGATGGGTGATGACTGCATATGAGATACATTGCATAGGAATTGAACCTGAGCCTCCCACATGATGAATACATTGTATTTCTGAGCATTGAACCATTTTTATTTTCATGGCTTAAATCTTTTCAATTAAAATATGTATATGGAAAAACAAACCACTGGATATGGATGGTCCTTCCCCAACACTTAATACTTATCCTTTCCACATCATTGACTTTCTTTAAGTATGGGACTCAAGGCTCTGCTGGGTCCTTCAACTCTTTGTTTAAATAATTAAACTAAACAGGGAGATACTCCTCTTCCATTTCTTCCTGTCTTCCTCTTAATATTCAGGACTAAATGACAAATTTTGAAATTTGTCTTTAGCTGTAATACGTGCTAATGCTACCTTTTAAACAATAAGCCACATATCTTAGAACTTGATAACTGGTTTGTTTTATATTTTGGAGAATTTAAATGCGTGTGCATATGTGTGTGTGTGATTATATATTTTTGACTCATTCCATCAAGTTAATGCTGACTCTTAGCAACCTTGTAGGACTGGGCAGACCAGCCCCTGTGAGTTTCCAAGACTGTAGCTCCTTAAGGAGCAGAAACCTCTGTCTTCTTCCATATTTATGGACAGAAATGTACATATGCTTTTGCTCGATACTATTGAGTCAGTGCCAACTCATAGTCATCCTGTGTACAACAGAATGAAACACTCTCAGACATACACTGGTTATTGTTACTTGTGAGCCCATTGTCGCAGTCACTCTGTCAATCCATCTTGTTGAAAATCTTCCTCTGTTTTGGTTACCCACTACTTTACCAAGCATGTTGTCCTTTTCCAGAGACAGCCCCTCCTGACAGCATGCACGAAGTATATGAAATGCAGTCACGTCTTCTCCCCTCTAAGAAGCATCCAGCTGTACTTGCTCCTATACATGCTGTTGCTGTTAGGGACTGCCTGATTGGTTCCAACTCAAAGTAACCTATGCAACAGAACAAAACACTGCTTAGTCCCTTGCCATCCGAAAAATTGTTCTTATGTGTGATAGGTAGGCTTGTTGTGGCAACATGGCCAAAGAAGAGAGGGAGGTTTGTTGTGACAACACGGCCAATGAAAATAAATGTAAGATCAATTGAAGGGTGGAGATATAAATGGGTCTGCGAGTCCCTCCCTATCTCTCTTGCTCTTGGATCTTCAGACCATCCGGCTGCCTTCTTTGTCCTGTGCCTCAATTTCCAAGCTACACCACCGTGAGACACCTTAATCTGTGGACTGTGTTGCTGTGAGTTGAGGTTCCTTCAAGCCCGGCTTCGCCACGCTCCTGGAATATACATCTCTTGAGCTGGGGACTGTTGGACACTGTCTTCTGGCTGACTGTTGGTGACTTGCCTTGCTGTTTGCTTGTGGCCTGATAGCTTGAATTGCCCTATAGAGGACTACTCGATGACCCTTAAGACTCGAAGGACTGCCAGTATACTAGCTATCCTACACAAGAGAGTTATACTGAGCATTTGTACTGCTTTATAGATTAGTTAACTGTTTATTTCTTATGCTAGATATCGTTCTATCTATATAAACACATATACAGAATTATTAGTGTTCTGGTTTTGTATCTCTAGAGATTCCCTATCTAACACATTATGTTTGAGCCCATCAATGCAGCCTGTATTAATCCATTTTTGCTTTTGTTTTTTTGAAGTCTTGCTCTTTTTTGCTTCCCTACTACTTTTCCAAGCATGATGTCTCTCTCTGGGCATTGGTTCCTCCTGACAACATAACCAAAATCTCACCAATTTTTCCAAGACACATTTGCTTGGTTTTGTTTGTTTGAGTTTTTATTGGCAGCCATGGTACTTTCAATATTCTTTGTCAACACCATACTTCAAATGCACGAGTGCTTCTGTGCTCTTCCTTATTCCTTGTCCGGCTTTCGCATGCATACAAGACCACTGAGAATACCATGGTTTGGTCCGGGTGCGCTTTAGCCCTACGGTCTTGGACTGTAGATTTGTTTAAATGCACTGTGCTATTTGATTTCTTGCCTGCTGCTTCCATGAGTGTTGATTGTGGATCCAAGCAAAATGAAGTCTTTCTCAACTTCAATCTTTTCTCCGTTTGTCATGATGTTCTCTTTGCTTACATAGGCCAGCCCTATTCTATGTAAGAGGGGGCTGCAAAGACATGAACCATTTAAGACCATCTGGGGGTTGGCTACTACAGAAAATAACATTGGTTTTCTGTTTAGAGTTATGATTTGAATTTACCCTTGAGGTAAATGTATTCAAGTATGAAAAACTAATCTATACTTTAATATAGGCATACCTCATGTATCACAAAATTTGCATGTGACTTTTACTGAGGAAAAATGTTCTCCCCTGAGCCCAGAAGGAAGACCACTCTGTCAGTACTGGCTCCAGACCCTTCGAAGCATTGATTACAAGCTCAAGGCAACTGTCACTACAGGAATTTCAGAGTTCTCTGTGGGAACGTCTTCTGCTGGTGACGATGACCCCTCTGTTTGTGCTGTGGACACATCGTCTTGTCTCTGAAATGCTTTGTGCTGCTCCCTTGGGCACTACAGGTGCCACTTATTTTGAATTTTGACTTCAAGATGGCTTCTGTTGTTATCTCTTGTTTCTCCTTTGCTTATTTCCCCTGCCTCTGTAATGCCATGAGCCCTGTCCATGACCATATATGATTTTACTCCAGAGAGATTTCTCAGGGAGAAAACTCAAAAGTTGCTTACATCTTTATCCTTCAAATCTCCAATCAAGACCTGTCTCTGTTAATTAAATAAGTAAATAATTTCTGTACATGGATTTGCCTAAGCATCTTTGGATATTTAATTGTTTATTTGTTTGTTTATTAATTTATTTTCGCATCACTGCCCTGGTGGGAGTAGGAAACCCAGCCTTGCTTCTGGAGATGGATATTTATTTTTTTGAAATTACCTTTTTTATAACCCTTGAATTTCTCTACCTGAGGCCTTGCAATACAGTTTGTAGATATTATGTGTTCAAGTTTACACCAAATGCCTCTCTAGGCAGGATCTAGATTCCAGGATCTGGGTGATCATTCATAATCTTGCTATCTTCCTTCACCCCTACCTTTGACCTGCTTCTTTATGTATTTACTTATTTATCAATAGACTGGTGGCATAGTGGTAGGACAAGGGTGGCAGCTCCAAAGCACCAGTCATGCTGAGGGAGAAAAAATGATGTTTTTGCCTCCTGTAAAGAGGTAGCCTTTGAAAGCTCCATAGACATTTCCACCTTGTCCTATAGGGTTCACTGTGAGTTGGCCGGGAATCAATGGCAGTGAGTTTGATTTTTTAATGAATAACTTTAGGATTGCAGAAAAATTAGCAGAAAGTTTGAAGAACTTCCATGTTCCCCCTGCTTCCTACTCACACTTTATCTTTTTTATTAAATCTTGCACTGGTGCATCGACTTTGATGAGTTGTTTCTAAGTTTTGGCTATCACGAAGAAAATTGCTGGAACGTTCGTTTACAGATTTTTGTATTGGCACACCTTTTTAGCTTCTTTAGATAAATACCAAGGGCTGCAATGATGAGATCATATGGTAAGTCTAGTTGAGCACCTTTAGAGCAAACTGGCAGCTCTCTTTGGGAATGGCTGTACGAGTTTGCATTCCCACCTATGATGTTGCTATCCTAGCTAGCATTTGGCATCATCATTGTATGAGAAGTTAGCCATCTTCATAGATGTGTATTGGTAGTCTCATATTTGTTTTTCAGTAGTTGCTTTTCTTAGTGATTGCTAATTCCACCCACATATCCTCAAAGCTTCTCTGCAAAATGTCATATGAGTTCCAGCACCTCAAGATGATGTTTGCTCCAGTTTTTCTCTCAGGTTCAGTTCCCACAGATCTGCACTACATACCTGTCAAGAAGTCTTGGTACTTCTTGTTGTTTTAATGGTTGAAATTTCATTTGCTTGTCTTTTTGGTTGAATTCCCTTCTCTTTGAATGTTGCGTCTTATTTTAAGTTTCTTGTTTTGATGAAATATTTTCTTCAGAAATTAAAAAAATAAGATATTGCTCTCAGAGAGCATGGCTAGCTCTAGAGTGACCCTAATCTGATTTGTACCAGTGGCTACCTAGATGGAGTGTATAGCTTTGATTCAGTAATTTCCCCTTAAACCTCCCTTCTCTGCTTTTCTATCTTATATTCCCCATTTTGTGCATCTCAGGTCTCTCTTTTTTCCCTATGTCCTTATTTTGGTGGAATAGACCCCTTTTTGAAGGCTTTAATTTCTATCTTAGATGGCCTTTTGGTCATTTATTTGCTGTTTTCAGACACTAAGCAAGAATGGATCTCCTTTCTGAACAAGGAGGACATTGTTCTGTTGCCTATCAGTGGTGCCCATGAGAAGACCAAAGTAGTACTCAATTCTCATGCTTGGAATATGGCTCATGTTTTGCTTTCTGGGAGTTTATAATATTTTTCCGTTGTCACTTATGTTCTGAAATTGCAAATGATTTAGCCTTAATGTAAGACTAGTTTCTCCCAATATACCCTTTCTATTTGGAAACTGTTATTTTCCAGTTCTGCTCTGTAAGATCTTTTTTTCTGCTATGGTTGATTTTCCACATCTCTTTTCTTTGCTCCCTGTATCTGAAACTCTGATTTGGCATAGGACCTCAGTCTAATTCTCTTGTCTGTTGTGCTCTACATTCCCTCATCTCTGTCCTGAGATGTGTCTGTGTCTTTACTTTTCAATTCGCCAAGAAAAATCTGTAATATAATGTTTATAATCCCCTAAAGCTCCCTTTAGTTCTCTGAATGTTTCTCTGTAAACTATAGGATACTATTTTCCTATTTATGGTTATGAGGTAATATATTCTTTCATCACTCTGAGGATGTTAATACTTAATTTGAGATAATCTTCCTGTGTCCCCCCTCCCCACCACCATGTAGTTTCTGTTGTTTGTTTTAGTCTCGGTCTCTAATATTCACCTTTTATCTGGCCAGTGTTACATAATGAAGGGCTGACAAAATGAATTTGGATCTCAGAGGATGTGGGTGTCACCTTGGAAGAGCTACTTGAGCAGGTATTGAAAATGCAGCCCAGGTGTTGTTGCAGGAGAACATGGATGGGCACATGATTGAGGAGAAGCAACTTGATGGCTGGAAGCAGAACCTATCCTGTCCAAACAGGTGAATGCACAAAGAGCATTTCACGCCCTAGGAACAAAGTCTATTTATGTAGTCCTTAGCTATATTCCAGACATTGCAGTAAGAGTACATGGTGAACAAAACTGACATAATTCCTACCACTGTATCTTCAAGAGGAGAAAATGGACAAGTGATCAAACAATAAAAAGCAGTTGGAGACAAATATGGGGGGAGAATGTGTATTGTTGTTGATTCTGACCCACAGCGACCTCATGCATCGCAGAATGCATCGCAGTGCCATCCTGGCCCCTCCTCACAATTGTTCCACCATTGAGGCCATCATTCCAGCCTCCATGTCAGTCCATCTCCTTGAAGCCCTACTTCTTTTTCACTGCCCCTCCAGTTCACCAAGCTCAAGTGTAGCTTACATGTTGGAAGTTAGAGTTTCAGATGCAATGTCCCAGAAGATCTAAAACGTGGACGAGGCAAGTGCACAGAGGCCATAGTTGACTAGGGGTTCCCAGGGGCCAAAGAAGAAGGCATAGGGAGACTCACTTTAGGGAATACAGTTTCAGATAAGGGCGTTGGGAAAGTTTGTAAATGGACACATAGTGGTAGTGGACATGCTAAACACAATGTCCCCGAATTATACATGTGAAGAACACTGAAATGGTCAATGATTCGTTACCTGCATACTTACTACTATTAAAAGTAATGTCACTGCCAGGGAAATCGCAGTAAAGGCTAGGGTGGGTAGAACAGGATTCTTAGGGAGCAGCCGGGAAAGTCATTCACCATTTCCATCACAAGTACTTGCAAAGGCTCCAACCATCTCCCGCATCGGTGTCTCCGGTGTTGCTGTGTTGTTGGCAGCTATAACTCCAGTGTGTCACACCTTATCTGTCAAAGGACCATCCAGACTACAGCAGACTGGGAAGAAAGGGCACTTTCCTTCCGAAAAGCAGTGACTGAAAGTCCTATGAATCACAACAGACGATTGTATCAGGTACTCGCTTTGTCTTTGGCATCAGAGTCAATTTCTGGAGGGGGATGGCGTGTTTGTGGAAGCGAGGGTCATGTAGGATTTGGATGGATGCCATGGGCACAGGAAGGCACGTGAACATGCTTGCAGTGGTGAGGCTGGCATGAGGCCACATGGACGTCTGCCTCAGATGCTGACAGGTGTGGGAGCTGCGCTCTGGGCCTAGACCCTAAAGAAATGCATTTGTTTGCAAACACTGACAAGGAACTCACTGCTCTGTGGGCTTTTTGCACTTCAGAAAAACCACATTTTGAGAGCACAGCATTTTCAAAGTTTTGGCACTGCCTATAATTTTATGAATGGCAAAATGTGCAGTTAAATGAATACCAGATTTTCTCTTGTTGGGGACAATCCTTTCCTTGAAAGTCTTTGATGTTGTGGTCATGGTGCTGAGTTCAACATGTTTGCAGCACTATGAGCTTTGGAAAGTCACTTAATCGTTTTGTATGCATGCATGTTTGTGTGTGTGTGTGTGTGTGTGTGTGTGTGTGTCTGTTTTTAATGTGCAAAATGAATGGAATAGTTCTTTCCTGCTCATCTGGAATCGCCATGTACTGCCCCATCTGGAATGTGATCAGAAACATGTTAGTTATACTTACTCCTGGAGAACCCCAAAGGGTGAATTACTACAGACGAAAATTAATGAAGTAAGAGTTGAAAAATGGGTTTTCCTTCTCACTGTGTCAGCAATTAGATTAGTGGCCTTTCCACTTTCTCTGCTGGTGGTTTTTCTCATTTGCTCAGGGGGTCAGTTATACCTGACCTGCTCACTTCCCCCCTTCATGGAGATGATCAAAGGAGGCAATAAGTTAAAAGTCAGAAGGTTGATTCCATTTTGAGACACCTCCCCCCCACCCCCCGCAAGTGCCACATCAGGCACGAAGGGACATTATTCTCCTCCCTCCTTGAATGAAGCACTCAACATGGACCCAAGAATTCAAACACGTCTGCTCTTCCCCACACTGGTGTTCCCGGAGGCAGGTCCACAGAGTGAGCCATCCCAAGAGCTCCCAGCTGCTTTGGTTACAGGCCCTTCTGCTTCCTGACTGCCAACAGACTGTCTTTGGACATCAGCATCCCCGAATGCAGTAACTCAGAGCAATGCAGAGAGACTTGCCACACCAGAATCTCTCTGGGGGGCCTGCTGACCTGGGCTGTAATGTCTTCCAGGAGACTCTGATACGTGATCAAGTTTGACAACCACAGCCTCAGTGCAGGTAGCACTTGTCAAATTATAACTTGTCTGTCAGTTTGTTATAGTGTGGTGGTTTGTGTGTTGACATGATGCCAGCAGTTCTTCCATAAGTACTGCAAAGAGCGTTGGTGGACAGATTTCAGTGGAGCTGCTGCACAAAAATGAACCAGAAAAAAGGATTGGTGACGAGTCTGTATGATCATGAGTTGTTGACAGGAATAGGTAGCAGATGTTAAAAAAACAAGCAATCAAATTGACATGAAGGAGCGTAGATAGAGTGGAGACCCAAAACCCACCTGTAAGATTGTTGGACAGTCCCTCACAGAAGGGAAACATGGGAAAGACAATATATTCAGGAAGCAGTATAGCCCTGATGAAACATGTAACTATCCTCTAGTCTTTAACATTTCCTCTCCTTACTATTATGGTCTTAGTTGTACCTCACTAATCTTATTAGATCTGTGTATGTTCATTTATATAATTAAGATTGTTGCCTGCATGGAATCCAACCCTTCAGAAACAGTAATGGGAGTAATGATTCCCTGAGGGTACGGGAAATGGGTGAAGGGGAAGAAAAGGGAACTGATAGCAATAATGTCTGTATAATCCCACTGGAGTGGAATGAATAACAGAGTAGTAGGTGAATGGATACATTGGATGATGTAAGATAAAGAAATATAATAAGGATTTTGGTCCAAAACTTTTGGGAGACTAGGGTGGGGAGGGAGGAGATAAAGGGGAGCTGATTTTGTTAGTCCCATAGACTAGAGAAGCAAATTCATAAGCACATATATGGATATAAGGGAAAGTTTTATATGCAAGAGGAATGGGTCTTTGAGAAAACATCCAAACCCAGTCTAGTCCAAGATCATAAGTCCAATATTAGCCCATATGTTCAATACCTGTCTCTAAAGTCTTTCAACTCATGAAGCACGTACAATGATATCAGGACAATCACAGACCAGTGGGTGCAGAGTCTTGTATATCCAGCAGCAGTAGAAGCATCCTGGTGCTGGCAGGGTTCTCCCCTTGGCTCCTCATTTCCAGGGTTCAAGGTCCATCAGCAGTATCCACTGGTGGTAGAAGCATCTCATCTCAGGGGTCTCTGTGGCTTTTCTGGCTTCAGAGATCTGGTTCCATCAGGGTAAGCCTTCTCCTCCAGCTCCTCCAATTCCTAGGACTAGGGGTCTTATATTTTTTGGGGAGACATCACTGCCCTCTGGTAGGCATGGAAGGCCCAGCTTTGTACCTGGAGAGCTGCTGCTGGATTTGAACCGCCAAGCCAGCAGGCCGCAGTCTCGCACTCAACCACTACGCCACCAGGGCTCAGCCCAGACCTCTTATCTTATCAGTAGAGTGCCTTCAAGAAACTGAGTCTATAGTCTCTCACCTCCACAGAGGAAATACCGAGAGATTTCCCAGAATTCTCAGAGAAGGCCATGCCCACACAGAGGGCTCATTGGCTATCTCCAGATTGACAGGCTAGACTCCACCCCTACACTCTCAGTGCTGAAATTGACAAAGATCAGTGGCTGCCACACTGATATCAAAGAGTTTCAGAAGAGAGAAAATATTTTGAAACTGAAGGTGACAGAAATTGTATAATTATGCTCGATCTAATTGAATTATGGATTATTATAATATCTGTAAGAGTTTCCCATAAAATGAATTTTAAAAATGAATTTGAAATGAATTTTGAAAATGAGACAATGAAGCTCTTAGGGATCAGAAGAGATTTCTGATGTGATGATATAGTTTTAGAAGACGAGTTCCTTATGTCTGATGGCCCTCAAAACACCAAGCAGCTCTTACAAATTGGTTTGAACATCCCCAATGATCCAATCGGTGGTGTAGGACCGAGAAGACTTGTCCTGGTGTCTGTGGTTAGCCAGGAGTCAGAGTCAGCTAGATAGCAAGAATGAGCACTGGTATACTCCGTTAGTACGCTTGGAGGAAGGCCTGAGAGGCTGCTTTCTTCAGCTGCTCCTAACGATAGCTAAGAACTCTGGGCCACAGACCTCCCTGTGAGGAGACAGGAGCTGGGAACTGGGAGGACTGGGTTTAAGATCACTCCTGCTGCAAATGTGGGAGTGACTCACAGGCAGCTCAGCCCCCTTTTTTACCTCCCGTTTGCCTTCTGGTTCTGCATTTTACTTGGGTAAAATGTTCCCTTTGACTCCATCTAGCTCTTAGTTCTCATTTTTGCCTCTTGTATTTGAGTTTAATATTTGATATTTCAATATTACAATTAGAAACAGATGTGCATCTCTTTTTTTAAGAGACACCCAAAGGTAGTTTTTTATTTCATAAGTTAATACATAAATGAGAACAATAAAAGAGTTACATGGAACTAGATTGTGTTATAAGAGTTTAACATATTAGTGAAAAACACTAAATGATGCCTGATAAATCCAATAAAACTGTTAAGATATTTCCATACTACTTCTGGATTGGTGTCCTCACTGGCAATGTTCTCCACTTTTTTCTTAAAATCACTTAATTGGGGGCTCATCCAACTCTTACCATGATCAATACATATATCAATTGTATGCAGTCCACATTTGCACATTTGTTGCCATCATCATTCTTGAAATATTCTCCTTCCATCTAGTCCCCTGGTATCAGCTCCCCATATTTCCCCTTCCTTCCCCCTTCACTTCTCCCATGAATCCTCAATAATTTACAAATTATCATTATTTTGTCATATCATACACTATCTGATGTGTCCCTTCACCTACTTCCCTGTTGTCTGTACCCCAGGGAGGAGGTTATATGTAGATCCCTGCAATTGGTTCCCCTTTCTACTCCACCTCCCCTTCATCTTTCTGGCATTGCCACTCTCACCAGGGTCCTAAAGGCATCATCTGTCCAGGATTTCCCACGTTTCTGGCTCTTATCTGTACCAGTGTACATAACCTGGCCTAGCTGGATTTGTAAGGTAGAATTTTTTTGTGAAAGATTTGTGGGACTTGTTTTACCTAGGAGTACCAGAGACTGTTGGTAACCGATTTTAGTAGCACCATCTCTTTCCGGCAGTGTGTGTTAATGTGGTGTTGTTGTTTGGTGTCTTCAAGTTAGTGTTTATTCAGAGTAACCTTACATCAAACTGAACAAAACACTGCCCGGTCCTATGTCCTCCTCACAATTGTTGACAGGTTGAAGCCCATTGTTAACCCCGTGTATCAGTCTATCTCTTGGATGATCTTCCTCTGTTTGCTGACCTTCGATGTAACTGAGCATGAAGCCCTTCTCCAGGAACTGGCCCCTCCTGATACTGTGTCCAAAGGAGGGGAGGCAGGGTCTCATCCTTCTCACTTCTAAAGTGATTCTGGAGGTGCTTCCTCCAAGACGGCCTTGTTTGTTCTCGCAGTCTGTGGTACTTTCATACCCTTCACCAGCACCACAGTTCTGATGTAGTTATTCTTCTATGGCATTTCTCAATCCTGGCAGCTTTCACTTGCATCTGAGGTGCTTGATAAGATCATGACTTAGGTCTTACTCACCTTAGCTCTCACGGTGACAGGCATCCTTGTTCTTCAATATTCCATATCATCTTGTGTAATAGATCTCCCCAATGCAATGGATTGACTGCTTGACTGCCGACTTCATTGATTGTGGGTCCAAGCAAACAGACATCCTTGACAACCAAGACCTTTTTTTCCATTTGAGGTGGTGGCATAGCCAAAAGGAGACAGCTGGGATCCTAAGGCAATGGTTCTCTCAGCTTGTTTGCCATGTAGCAAGTAACTATCACTGCAGAGGGATCACAGCTTCCCCATACTGCCCAGAGTTCCCAGCCCAGGTTTGAGAATGCTTCTGGACGTGTCCCTTTACTTACTGAGATGGTGAATTCCTGCCTAGCAGGGCTGTGCTTTTCAGGGGTGTCTAGGACATGTGAGGACTTTCTTTGGGTGGAGTTCCAAACTCCAGGCTGAGCAATGGAGTACACTGAGGAGGCAGTGACCATTTCCCATTCCATGTTCTCTCTGTGTGCGTGTGTGTGTTGTTAGAATACAGAGCTTCTGGAAATGGGTGTTTGGGTTTTTCTCTCTCCCAGCAGTTGCTAAGAAGCCATTTCTAACTCATGGCCAATGTGCGTCCCAGTAGAATGGGCTTCCAGAGGTTTTTCAGAAGTAGATTGGCAGGCCTTTCTTCTTAGGCTTGTTCAGATTTTTGGTTCACAGCCAAGCATGTTCACCACTGGTACCACCCAAGGTTGATGCACATGGTCCAGCTTAATTTCCCCCTGAAGTTTCCAAAAATCATATGGTCTTGCCCTCAATTCCCAGGTGCGTATCACAAACGCCAGACTCACAAACCCGAACTCTGTGTTCTCACTTTAATTCTTCCTTCCTGAGGACATGGGGCTTCTGTGAGGCTTTCCCACTTCCTGCCGAAGCCCTTTGGAAGCAGAGCAGATGTGGAGGCAGCAGTCTGACCCTACACAGCTGTTGTTGGAGCTGTACCTCGTGAGAGCGTGGGGTGTTCTCAGTGCCCTTCGTGTCAATATTTGTTTAGAGCAGTGGGGAGTGAGGGAAAAGCAAATGGTAGGCTGGGAGATGCTGTTTGAAGAGGAGTGACAACGGTCAAATTCCAGCTTGGGTGCTGCTCACACTGTGTCTTGCTCAGCCAAAATCTCAGTCCAGATTCGATCTGTGTTTTTCTGGGTTCAATTCCATGGTCATAAATATATTCCAGAGCATGTGTTGAAGTTGTGCCTGGCCTTTTACATTTTCTTCCATTGCTTGTTTTTATTATATAAACCTATATTTCTTGAAAAAAATGTAGAAAAATCACCCCTAACTCTACCACCTGGATATAACTACTGCTAACATTTTATGGAGTTGGAATCGACCTGACAACAGTTAGTTTTTTAAACTTTGTCTTAGGTTTCCAGATCTTTCCCCCCTCCCTTTCCAACCACCTAATGAGGATGTACACATTGGATCAGAATGCATTTACTCTTGTCTAACTTGCTCCGCAAAAGCATTACTGCATGGCACACATCTTGGCAGTCAGTATAATAAATTCAATATCATTTTTAATAGCTTCAGAGTAGTGTGTCATATGGATGTACTATAGTTTATAAAATCAGTCCCTTCATTTTTAGCATTTAGATTCTTGGCAAGTGTCCACCACCGTCTGCAGCATTTGGTGAACATCCTTGTAAACATCTAGACTTTTTCTTTGCCATAAAGTTCTCCACACACTGTTCAGTTAAAGGCTATGCACAGTTTTCCAGACCTGTGGAACATCTTGACCAAGTAAATTCAGAAAAGCTGTAACAGTTTACACATCCATTGGTCCTGGGGAAAGATGTCTTTTCCACCATAGACTCTCCCACTTGTTAATTGCCCTGCAGCTGACTCCAACTAGTGGTCCCTGCACGTATAATTGGACATAGTGTTGCCCAGTCCAGTGCTATCTTCATGATTGTTAGCATGCTTGAGTCTATTGGGACCACTGCAGACTTTGAGTGTCTTCCTTCTTGAGGGACGCCACTTCCAGCATTTTATGGGGTCATCTTTCAATATAATCCATAGAGGTTTATAAAGGTAATTTTCAGAAACATATTTCCAGGCCTTCTTGCCTAGTCTAACTTCCTCTGGAAGCTCTGTTGAAACTCGTCCACCACGGCCGACCCCACTGGCAGAGCTTCCAGCACCAACACAACACGCAACACACGATGCTACAACAAACAGATAGGTGGCGGTATTTGCTAACTAGGAATCTCTATTTTTTCTCTTTATGTAATTTTTCTTAGAAATTTAGTAGGTGAAAAAAGTATCCATTTGTTTCAACTTCCTTGGTTACAAATAAAATCAAACACCTGACAGTACTCATTGCTTTTTTTTTGTTTCAATTCTTTAAATTCCCTGGCCTTCGATTTAACTGGTTTCTTTTCCCACTTGGTCACCTTCCTTTGAATTATTCAGAGGTTGGGATGTTATTAAATTTTCCTACTTATGCTATATATAGCAAATTTCTTTTCAGTACATGCTGTCTTACATGACTGATGGTGAAAAGATACTTTAAATTTTTGTGTGCAATCTGCTAAGGGACCTGCTTTCTCTAGGTTTCCTTCTGAGCAGTTTTAGGCACAGACACTGGAGCAAAAATCAAACAACACAAAAAAATCCACCCCAAATTCACTGCCATGGAGGTGATTCTGACACATAGTGACCTAGTAGGACCGAGCAGAACTGGCCCTGTGGATTTCTGAGTCTGTAACTCTGTACATGAATAGAAATTCCCATCTTTTTTCTCAAGAAAAAGCTAATGGATTTGAATTGCTTTCCTTGTGACTTGTAGCCCAGCACAACCCACTACTCAGCCAGGGCTCTTCCAGATGCTGGAGAGTAGCCTTTTATTTATTGAAGCCTCCTAGGGTAGTAGAGTCTGCAGTTAGTGACAACAATTAATGTGCTTAGCTGCCAACCAGAAGGTTGGCGGCTCAAATCCATTCAGAGACCCCTGGGAGAAAGGCCTGATAATCTATTTCTGAACAATCAGCCAGTTCAGTGGCATCTATAGTTCTACTCTGAGATATATGGAGTTTCAATGAGTCAGAATGGACTCAACCACTGCTGGTTTTCCATTGGCATTGTTGATGCACAAGATGCAGAACAAGTTGTCCCCCAGATAAATTTTTCTCCAAATGAAAAGTGACACATGTCTTTTTATTGCTAGTGTATAATCATTTTTTTTCTTATTGACTTATTTGTTGTGTTTTGCTTTTTATTTAGAATTGTTAGGGTAGGTAATTTTTTTTTTGGGGGGGGGCATCACTGCCCGCTGGTGGTCGTGGGAGTTACCCAGCACTGTTCCTGAGGGCTGCCACTGGACTTGAACCGCCAAGCCCGTGGGCCACAGTCCCGCACTCAAACACTTACGCCATCGGG
The DNA here is from genome assembly GCA_004026705.1 of Nesogale talazaci. Classification (NCBI taxonomy): domain Eukaryota; kingdom Metazoa; phylum Chordata; class Mammalia; order Afrosoricida; family Tenrecidae; genus Nesogale; species Nesogale talazaci. The sequence goes on from PVJH01017873.1 coordinate 40,684, forward strand.
GCTCAAACCATAGGTAGGTAATTTTTAAGATAAAAGTTACCAAAATTCCTTTCCTTTAGATTAAGAAGAGATGGAACACCTCAGTTACTGTTCAGATTACTAAAGTCTAATGGCCTTCCAAAGCACAAACCAAGAAAGCGATTTTCTTATTCAGAAAGTATAACCAGGCAATGACTTGCTTTTTGAGACACAGGTCAAGTTTTCAGAGACACTAGGGTAAAAATGAATCACGCAATCACTTGATATACTAGTGAAGTCACTTGCTTGCTTGAAAAGTCCCTTCCTAAATGATGGAGAAATGACTTGGGGATTCAACACTCTCTCCTCCCACCCCTTCAATTTTGTCGTAACCCCGTATTTCAGGTTGTAGACCTTAGAGTTGTTGCTTCTCTTCTACCTCTGATGCCTGAACTGTCATCAAGCCCTGTGGATTCTTTATTAGAACCGTTTCTTTTCATCTTAGAGTCTCTACCTCCATTCTATTCCCAAGGCAGTAACCTAGGAAAGAGACTCATCACATCACACCCAGTTTATGCCTAAAATTCATTCATTCATTTTTTTGGTAATATATACATTTTTAAACATTTTATTGGGAGCTCTTACAGATATTATTGCAATCCATAGTTCCATTAGATCAAGCCTAATTGTACAACTGCTGCCATCATTATTTTCAATATCTTTTTTCTTTTTTGACTCTTTGATTCCATCTTCTCTTTATCCCTTCCCTCCCCCATCCTACCATCCCAATGATCCCCAATATATTATTATTACTATTTTACTATAACTTCCACTATCCCATTTGTCCAATCACCTACAATCCTGATGTTCATTTCCTTTTAGTGGGCTTATATAGTTATCATTGTTATCAGTTTCCTCCCCCAACCTCCTTACTTCCCGTACCCTCAGGGAGTCATTACTTCCCTTACTATTTCTGAGGGGTTTATCTATCTTGAGTATTGTGTTTAGAAACATCTTGACTGTTACAAATGCAGGCCTAGCAAGAGTAGTGAGGCATAATAGGGGTGGAGGGAATTTAAAAGAACTAGAGGACAGTTGTGCTTTTCATCAGTGCTCTACCACACCCTGGATGTATCATCCCATATGTCCCTTCTGTATGGCCTTTCTGTCTGGGGCTGTCCCATTATTTTACTGGTGGGATTTGGGTCTCCACCCTGCCAATGTTCCTTCGTGTCAGTTTGATTACTTGTTTTTGAACTTCTGATACCTATTTTTGTCGAGACTTCGTGATCACGCAGGCAGGCAGGCTTCTTCCATGTGGGTGGGCTTTGTGGCTTCCCTGCTAGATGGCAGCTTGTTTAACTCCAAGCCTTTAAATCTTCACCTGCTATATCTTCTAATAGCCGGACCCCATCAGTTTTCTTCACCACATTTTTATATACACACATTTTGTCTTCAGTGATCTTGTTGGAAAGATGAGTATCATACCCTGGCCACATTATTAGAACAAAATGTTTGTAGCACTGAGGTAGGATTTAAGTAGAGGCCCAAAGTCTATTTTGTTCCTTATTATATTTACTTATATATACATGTGTAGATAAATATACCTATCTTTATAGACATATCTTTACATATATACATATCTATATTTATACCTTTATAATTTTTAATTCCTAGTTGTTTCCTCTATTTCTCTTTTCTTTTCTCCTGCCTTATTGCCATGTTCCATGGTTTGCCTCTCAGTAATTCCTCTCAGGTATATCTCAATTGATCAAACATCAAGGGACACTGAACTCTTTGCTGATTGTAGGTCCCTTGTTATTCCCCTGTCCCTGAGATATTGGCTCAGTGCTCCCCTTCTGGCTTTGCTCCCATTGCTGATCTTTTGTTCTCCCTTTTTGATTTCCTCCCCCGCCCCCTACCTGTGTGGGGAGCTCAGACTGGCCGCACTTCTTGCACTGTATCTGTAGTTCTGACTTCTATAGTACCGTGATCTAGGGAGGAGACCTCATGTCTTGAGCCGGGGCCAGCTTAGTCCTCTATGTGAACTAGATCCTCCAAGCAGGGAAGTTGTTCCCGGGGCTTGGTGCATCAGAATCTCTCTTTTTCTTAGTTTGCTCCCATGTTAATAGGACAGGTTGGTTGCTCTCCTGGAATTGTATCTTCAGTACTGTTTTTTGTATTGCTGGTATCTAGAGACGGGGACATCAACACTCTGGCTGAGGCCAGACTTGTAGTTCTGTTCATGCAGGTAGGTCACCATTGAAGGATTGGTGTGCTAGAATGAGGTCTGTTCTCTGTCTCCCTTTCCTGTGGAGACATAAACATTATTGGCCCCATAGGTAGGCGGATTAGTGCCCTGCTCCCTGAATTCCCCCTTTGTTCTTTCCTCCTCTCTCTGTGAGCCTTAAAGGCCTGAGGCAGGAGGAAAAGATAGCTTTAAGTTCCAGTGCCATTTGCTTCTTTTTAAAATTTTCTTTCCATTTTTGATGCCATGTAGATCCTTGCATTTGGTTTGTCCCTGCCAGAGTACCTGGTCTTTCACCTAGAAACTATGTGACAAAATCTTTTCCCTCTATACTCGTACTGTTTGAGCATAACTCAGTGAACTCATGCTGTACTTGTTCTTTTGTGCTTGAATAAATTCATTCACCAAAATTTCTTCCAACCCTTTCCATGAGATGATATCTTTCATTTTTTTCATCGCTGCTTTTTAGGGATGTGTAGTACTCCACTAGGTGACTATACCAGTTTTGTAATCCATCTGTCTATTGATGAAAATTTTGTTTCCAGGTTTTTTGCAGTTGTGAACTGTGCAGCTATGAACATTGGTGAACAGATGTCTGGTCATGGTCTGTTTCTTACCTCTTCTGGATATATGCCCAGTAGGGGGATTATTGGGATCAGAGAGTAACTTAATTTTCATTTGTTTTAGGTATCGCCAAATGGTTTTCCACAGTGGCTGTATGTATTTGCAAGATCACCACCAGTGAATGAAAGTTCCCATCCCAACATTTGTTGCTTTCTGATTTTTTGAATTAGGCTTTCTTTGAGGGTGTTACGTGATATCTCGTAGTTGTTTTAGTTTGCATTTCCTATATGGCTAATAATGGCTAATATGTTTTGGCCAATTGGATCTTTTCACTTGTGAATTTTCTGCTCAGTTCTTTCGCTCACTTCCTCACTGGACAATTCATTTTTCCTTGTTGTAGGCTTGCAGGGTATTATAGATTTTAGTAATAAGCCTTTGTATGATATGTATTTTCCCAGTCTGTAGGCTCTTGATGAAGTCTTTCAATGAATACAGGTGTGTTCTCTTGTCTCACTTGTCTATTTTAGCTGCCTCTGTGTGTATATCATTCCCTATTTCTGGTAGCACCAAGGTTCTTGGGTTTGTCCCAATTTTCTTGTGTTGATAGGCCTAATACTTTGTGGTTATAGCTCTAGGACTGTGATCCACCTTGAATTTATTCTTGTAAGTAAGTAAGGTAAAGATCCTATTTCATTTTTTCTGCAGATATCCAGTTCTTCCAGCAACATTTGTTAAAGAGGGCTTCCATGTCCCACTTGATGCTTTGGGGGCTCTTATTGAAGAATAATTGCCTGTAGAATGCTGATTTTATTTCTGGGGTTTCTGTTCCTTTCTATTGTTGAGGATCTGTCATTGTACCAGCACCATGCTGTTTGGACAACTGTGCCTGTGTAGTACCTTTTAAAATAAGGAAATGCAAACCCTCTGACCTTCTTCCTCTTGAGTTCTTTGCTAATTCTGGACTTCTTCCTTTTCCATATGAAGTTGGTAGTCAGTTTTTTATTTCTTAGAAGAAAGATGGCTGTATTCGTATCAAGATTACATTGAACTTATATAGAGCGTTGGGTATTGTTGACATCTTTATAGTATTGAGTCTTTCAATCCATGGACCTTAGATATTCTTCCATTTGTGAAGATCCCTTTTTTATATCCCTTTTGTAATAGTGTTCTGTAGTTTTCCTCATACAGATATTTTGGGGTTTTTCTGGTTAGGTACATACTTAGATATCTCAATTTATGTTAAGCTATTGTGAAGGGTACTACCTTCTTGATATCTTTTTCTGTGTTCCCATCAGATAACTATCCAGTGGACTTCTGATCTTGTATCCTGCTACGCTACCATATTCCTTCATTGCTTCCAGCACTCCTGTGGTGGAGTCCTTGGAGTTCTTAATAAATAAAATCTTATGATTTGCAAATAAAGATAGCATCACTTCTTTCCCTAGATAAATACCTTTGATGGCCTTCCTTTTGTTGCCTTATGTTATTAGCTAGGGCCTCCAGAACGATGTTGAATAAAAGTGAAGACCAGGTGTATCCTTGATTTGTCTCCTTATTCAGTGAGAATGCTTTAGTCTTTTCAGCATAGTAATGCTGGCTGTTGGTTTTTCATATATAGCTTGTATTGGTATATTGAGGGAATTCCCTTCCAATCCTATCTTCTTATGTGTCTTAATTAGGAATGGTTTCTCAATGCTGTCAAATATTTTTCCTATGTCTATTGATATTACCATGTGGTTATTGTCTTTTTTTGGTCAATGTGGTGGATAATGTTAATTGATGTGGTAGTTATATAGTCTGTTGTCAATTTGAGAAGATTATGAGGGAAGGGGTGAAGCTTAGCCTGTCAATCAGATCACAAATTGATAACCTCATTTGGAGGCACTAAGGAGATAAATAACTCACTGGAAGCAGGAGGCAGGCTGACTCCCTGGGAGACATTACAGCTGACAAGACACATGGAGCTAAGCTTGTGCCTTGAGCTGGAGGAGCCAGTGTTGAGGGGCTTACAGCTGGATTCATAAGACTTCCCACCCACTGGCCTGCAATTCTCCTGCATTTGGCTTCATTGCATGTGTTTTATGAGTCTGAAGAGGACTTTATAGATGGTTATTGGACAGATGGGTTAATATTGGACTTATAGAATTGATCTGGACTGGGCTGGGATGTTTTCTTAATGTACAATTACTCTTTATATAAAACTCTTTCTTATACACATGAGTCTCTCTGGATTAGTTTCTCTAATCTACTCAGACTAACACAATGGATTTTTTGATATTGAGCTATCCCTATATCCCTCTATGAATCCCACTTTATCACGATGAACTATTCATCTTATGTACTTTTGTATTCTATTGGCCAATATATTATTAAGGATTTTCGCATTGATGTTTGTTAGAGATATTGATCTGTAGCTCTCTATTCTTATGGGATCCTTGCTTATCAGGGTTATACTAGCTTCATAGAATGAGTTTGGGGATTTTCCTTGCTTTTCTATGCTCTGGAAAAGCTTCTGTAGAATTGGTGTCAATGGTTCCCTGAATGCCTGGTAGAATTGCCCTGCGAAGCTGTCTGGGCCAGGAGATTTTTTAGTTGGTTGTTCCTTGATAACTTTATCTATTTCTTTTTTTGCTTTGGGTCTGTTCAGGTTTTTGACATCTATGTTGGATAAACTGGGTATGATTTGCTTACCTAAGTATTTGTCTATGTCTTTAAAGGTATTGCATTTATTAGAATACAGACCTTTGTACTACTGTGTAATTAATCTTTAATTTGATTGGAGTCTGTTGCAATTTCCCCTGTTTCATCCCTCATCTTTGCTATTGATGTTTGCTCTTTCCTTTCTTTGGTTCGTTTTGCCAGCACTTGGTTGATTCTGTTCATCCTTTCAAAGAACCAGCTTATTACTGTGTTTATTTTTTGTATTGCTTTCCAGCTTGTTTATCTCCACCCTAATTTTTAACATTTATTTTCTTTTTCTATGAGAGGGATTATTCTGTTGCCTTTGTTCCAATTGTTGAGGTTTTTTTTTTTTTTTTTTTTTTTAAGAGTCAGCAAGCTAACTTTATTCACAGGCAATGGGGACTCCATGCAAGTTTTTAAAATCACATTTTTTTTTTCCACTTCAAGCTTTCGGTACATTGTAAAAAATGGAAAAGCAAAGAACACGAGAGGCATCCTGAATTATTTTGATTTCATGAAGTTTGACAGGTCTTTCTATCCCCTATGCATGTATATAAATGAC
>PVJH01017874.1:0-46723 GCA_004026705.1 Nesogale talazaci
TGGTGGAGGTGGTGAGCCAGGTGAGGGAAGCAAAGTCTCACAACTGCTTGCTAGGTCTGGGTTTCCATGAGGATGCCTACCAGGCAAGGCTTTACAAAATCACATGCCCCTGGGACTGCAAATTCCTGTTAGTTTTCCAATCATGCTGAAAGAGCCCTTCCTTCCTGTAGACATTTGCAGAAAGCAGAATCTAAAAGAAGAGTCAATTTTGCAACCCTTGAGGAGATTAATGACTACTACATGGGACGGGGAAGTGGAGGGAAGAGTATGACTTTGGGAATTAGTCCCATGAGGTTTAACTCTGAGTCTTACTGTTGATTAAGTATGATTTCAGGAGCAAATTTATATCTGAGCTCGCCTAAGCTTCCCCGGCAGCCCTGGTGGCATCGCGGTTAAGCATCAGGCAGTAACCTCCACAGTCAGCAGTAGGAAACCACCAGCCACTCAAAGGGGAAAGATGGGATTTTCTACACCCATACAGAATACGGTCACAGGAGCAATTCTACCTGTCCTGTTGGGTCACTGTGAGTGGTCATTGACCCAGTGGTTGTGAGTTTGGTCCTTTTGGGAAGGTTCACAATAAGTCATCCAAATTCACTGCTCTCAGGTCGATTCCGACTCACTGTGTCCCTGGATGACAGAGAACACAGTCCTTTGCGGGTTTCCAGGTCTGTAAAATCTTTACGGGGGCAGAAAGTCAGAAAGTCTCATTTTTCTCCAGGAAGCAGCTGGTGGTTTCAAACTGCTAACCTGGGAGTTAGCAGACCAATACATAACCCACTGTGCCACCTACCTTTCCAAGAGGCATGAGACTTTTTACTCCTTGGGAATCCACAGGAGCTGTTGTGTCATGTTCTGCAGGATGGCAATGAGGCGTTAGGGGAATGTTAAATTTGGTTCTGTGTGGTTCCCCCTTGGATCAGGAGCTCTCTGTAAAACAAGGTGACGTAGTCGGGCTGCCAGCTGCAAGGTAGCAGTCAAAAACTACCAGCCACTCTGCGAGAGAAAGGACTTCCTCCTCCCACAAAGAGCTCGAGTTTCAGAAACTCACAGGAGCAGTTCTACCCTGTCTGATAGGGCTGCAAGGAGTTGACATTAACTGGATGACAGTGTGTTTGCCTTGTTTTTTTCAACCACTGCCGCCTCCCTGGCTTGGTTTTTATCAACATGTTCAGCAATGCTAGATGAGCACCATCTAGTTCTCCCGTTCTCATGACGAAGGAGGCAGTTATTCATAGCGATTACACACACCTCCCATTTCCTTCTCCCGTCATGGGTTCTCTTTTCATCTCTGCTGCTTTAGAAGAACAGAAATGAAGTGAACTTTGGATGACTGCTCGTTAGCGCTTTCAAGAGCCCAAGAGCAATGCAACACCTTTCTCTTCATGTTTAAGGTCAGGGGGGAAAAAGAATAAACCTGCATTTCAAATGGAGGAGTTTATTGAGAGCCAAAATTCGGAACTGGTCAGGAGTATCAGCTCAGACTAAAGTTGTAAGCTATCATGGTTACTAATCGATTACTTAGACTTTTGGAGTTAAAGGCGAATTTTATGCTTTCAGAAAAGCGTCCTAAAAATCAGCTAAAAAAGTATTGGTGTTCTGCCTAAATAGTGCCTGCCTCTAGAAGCTGTTTTGTTTCTAAATTCCATTTTTTGTGCATCTGTAATCATTTTTAGGCACACCATTGTATGTACTGGTGTAGTGTCTTCATTTTATTGAACTCTGCTGCCTAGCAGAGAAATAAAATAGAATCAGTTATCAAGGACTTAGAAAATCCTTGCTTGGTGCAAAAACAAGGGTGAGCCTGAAATTGGCTGGGGCTACAGAACATGAAGTGGTTAACGCTCCCTAAGGCAGTCAAGGAAAAAAAAACAAATCTGTCTGGGAAGAGTGAGGAAATCGTGAGGAAATGACGTCAGAGCCACATCTGACTGCCTCTGGCTTCAGAAGAGAGGCGCATCCACCTCCCCGCTAGCCCAAGGTTGAGTGCCACAAGACGCTGGTGGGCCATGTCTCTAACTTCCATCCCTCTTTACCCTGTTCTGACACCAGCCATCCCTCCCTTGCCTCCACTTCTCTGCAGGCTTTGAGAACTCACTCCAGTGGCCACATAGAACTCACAGATCATACCCGTGGTTATGGAGATTTAGGTTATGGAAGCCTAAGGATACAGTTCTTTGTTTTGCAGACCCTCTTCTCAGCCATGCTGGGCCTCAAACCCTCAGTTACACGGTCACTTGGCCTCTGCCTGCTCACTCACATGGTCTTGGCGACTTCTGTCTCACAGCACCAATGCCGTGGCCTCTGGTGCAGCTGCTGCCTCCACCACTGCAGACGCATGCATGGCTGGTGGCTCGTCTCCCTTGGTCAAGGGATTCCTTCTTTTGTGCCTCTGAGTTGGCCCACTCTTAGACCCACTAACCGCCTCCGTGGGAGTTTCACGCACCCAGTGTGCATGATCTCACCCCATCATTGTGTGGGAGGGGCAAAGATGGCCGACAGAAGAGTCATGCCAAGCACTTGCATTTCACTACGAAAAGGGACAGCAGAAGAAAGCTCCTTAGAAGGGAGGACAGTGAGACACCATCTCACACACTTTGGACGTGTTGTCAAGAGGGGCCGGTCCCCGGTGAAGGACATCATACGTGGTAGCATGGAGGGGCGGTGACAAAGAGGAAGAGCGTGTCCAGAGGGTGGATTAACAGAGGCTGCAACAATGGGCGTAAGCATAGCCAGGGCTGTGAGGAAGGCGCCAGGCCGGGCAGTGTTTCCTTCTGTTGTGTGTGGGTCACTAGGGGTCAGAACCTGTCAGAACCTGCACCTGTATTTCAAACCTCACCAGCTCCTGTCCATCCAACTCCTAAGAAATTCACCTTGCCTGGAATTGAAGAATGTTCTGGTGTGTACATTTTTGCCCCAGTTAGAAAAAAACAAACTATGGAACAACAATGGCTACAAGGAGAAACCATCCTAGAATTGAATATGGTGACAATTGTACTATTTTTCTTGAGATGATCGAATTATTAAAATGTATGGCATGTGGATGAAGCACTAATAAAACTTAGAAAGAAAATCAGTTTGTTGAGTGCCCCATATTTTCTCAAGGACTTGAATATTGTTTCTTTTTTTTCTTGAGTCCAAGTATTGTATCTAAATGTCAATTAGTGGTTTCCAAGCGGGCTGAAATGGCTTTTTGAGGTAAGAATTTTATAAGCAAACACACAAGCAATGCAGCATGGCTTGTTGTATTTGTGCTAATTCTGAAGAGATTTAAAGAAATTTCTCCATTTATTCCTGGATCGTTGTCCAGTCCTGTAAATATTGGTTTGCTGAGGTCAGAGGTTCAAATTCACCAGCTGGGCAATGGCAGAAAGAAGAGGCGATTCTGACTTACAGCCTCAGAAACCCTCAATTTTATGGCAGTGGGTTAAGCTTTGACTGGGTTGCTGCTTTATAAACCAAGACTAAAATACTTTTCATTTTCCATATTTATGAGCACTTCATGAAGATTTCAATACAATTTTCTAAGTTTCAACAAGATCCAATAGAGATGCTTCTGGTGGTTTAGGGATCAGAGTTGGGCTGCTAACCACAAGGTCAACAGTTCAAATCAGTGGTCCAATGGGAGAAAGGCAAGGTTTTCTACTCTCGTAAAGAGTTAACATTTTGGAAACCCACAGAGGCACTTCTACCCTGTTCTATAGGGTCGCTGGGTTGACTTGTATTTTTTTAAATTTCCCATCGTTTATTAAGACATTTTCTATGCTTTTAAAAATCCATGCTCTGGGTTGAAAATTCGGCTTTTTAAACTAGATTCGAAGAACCAGATTCGCCTCTTTTTGACGTTTTTAAACGGATACATAACAGCCACTCAAAATGAGTGGATCACAGAACACACTGGAACCCTGCCTGTATTTTTTGCACCCCTCCAGCGGCCCATCAGGACGTGGTTCTGGCGCCACATGGGTTGGCGGCGTCCCTGTTGTCTTTGGTGGGACCGGGGCGAGGTTTTGGCCGCCCCAGCATGTGCGAGTCCTTGGGGCTGGCTGCGTGACACAATCAAAACAAGCCTTGTCCTAGCCCGGGGGAAGTGGGCAGCTTAAAAATACTCACCTTGGGTTTCCCTGCGCTCCGCAGAGCGCAGCCCACAGGCGTCCAGGGCATTCGCCCCGGGTGAACTCGGGGCGGGCGGAGTAGGGGGCGGTTGCCAGGTAACGCGGCCGCGCTCCTCCCTGACCTGGGCGGGGCCTGAGCGGGCGAGGAGCCGCGCAGGGGGGCGGGGCCACTGGGCAAAGGGCGGGGCTTCGAGCAGCCCGGGGCGGGCCGTGGGCAGCTCTCGGTCCCGTGCGCCCAGCGCCGTCCGGTCAGCCCGGGGCGCTGGCTCCTCCCGGGCACCGGCTTGCTTGCTGCCAAGGCCGCGAGGCGGGGACCCACTTGGAGTCGCTGGACGGTGGAGGCGACCCCCTTCGGGTCGCACGGACGGGTGTGATCTACCTGGAGAACCCGGAGCGGAACCGGAGCTGCAGCTGCTCGGGCGGCGCGCGCCGAGGTCCCCCGACCGGAGACTAGGTGAGTGCGCCCGGGGACCCGCTCTCCTGGGGGATGAGCGGGGCGGAGGGCGCGGGCCGGGCGGGCTGACCGCGTCTGTACGCCGGGAGGGCACTCAGGTTCCTTTCCGTTCGGTTCCGGCACATCCAGGACCCTCCGGGGCGCAGTGGGGGTGCGGGCCGGGGGTCGAAGAGCGGGCCGATGGCGAGCGCTTTGTCCCTCCGCCCCTCTGCCTCTCGGAATCCCGGCAGGCGCCTGCCCACCTGTTGGTGGCACGTTGCGCTCGCCCGGTGCCCTGGCCAGCTTCCCTCCCTTCCTCCCCGCGCCATCGCCCCGGGGGGAGGGCGTGTGCCTGCTGTCCCTTTGAAAAGGCAGCTTCCAGCGGGAAACGGACTGTATTCCCGGGAAACTTTATCCTGCGCTCCGATGGACGAGTCCCTGGACGGGAGCGCAGCCCGGGGGTGGGGCGGACGAAAATTCGGGGTGGCGGGGTCCTCTGGCCAGCTGCTCCCGCCCGCGCGGTGAACCGGGCAGTAAGTTAGAGTCACGGAGGACCTACTGGAGGCTGGACGACACGGTTGGGCCTGGAGAATGTACCTTCGAAGGAAACTTTTGCCTCTCTTGGTAGTTGGGCAACTGCTGCCCGCAAGATCAGCAGTTCGAACCCACCAGCTTTACAAACAGCCCCCCCCCCCCCCTTCACCTCACCAAATGAGGCAGTCGGAATGAGCTACAGCCTCAGAAACCCGCTGGGGCAGTTTTTCCCTCTGCCCTCCAGGGTCGCTGGGAGTCAGAATTGACTGAAGGCAGCGAAGTGTTTTTGTTTGCTTGTTTGAGTTTCCCAACGGGGCCCTATTTCAGGAGAAAGACTGCTGGGGGAGGGGTCGCGCCTCACTTGATTTCAGGGAGCACCTTGGCAGGATTGCTTTCTTGGGTTTCTGTTCCTGTGCGGGGCGAGGGGGTGGCCAGACCCAGGAAGGTTTAAGCCCCAGCCCAAATCAGGTGACCGTCGCTGGCTGGGTCCCCATCACACTGCGACTCTTAACCTCCCTCCCAGTGAAATAAGCGAATAAATAAATAAGCAAACAAATAAACGCCAACGACCATAAGCAAAACAAAATTATCTCTGACAACCCTGTTGGCTAAATAGAAAGATCACTTTAATTCATGCAACGCTGTCTCTCAGCACTGTGAAGCCCCCCAGGCTTTCTCTGCAGGGTGATTGCCTCCCTTTCCATCTTTGCCTGGTGTGTTTTTTTTTTTCTCCTTAACCCCTTCAAGTCTGGGTTTACCACGCTCCGTTATTCAGTTTATCACTGACCCAGACTCACTGTTACTGAGTCCATTCTGATTCAGGGAGACCTTGCAGGGCAGAATAGAACACCGCCTCCCCCCACGTCCTCCCCAACCCCTGTGGATTTCTCAGACTCACAGCCTCATCTGTAACTCGCAGAGCTACTGGTGGGTTTGAACCACAGAACCTTGCCTTTGCAGCCCAGTGCTTCACCCACTGTGCCCCCTGGACTCCTTTACTGGCTTACCAGGCGCAGGCATTTTTGCTCCTGTTTTCCTTTTTCCACATTTCTCAATAGGCTCCTTTGCTTGTCATCCCCGCCCCCCAAACTTCCTCTCCACATTGTTCTCTGACTGCCTGTTAATTGGGCACCTACCCCTTTCCTCTTTGACCTGCCATGGAGCCTTCCCGCCTCCCTCAGCTTGGTTTCACATGGGTGTTTCTTTCTACTTCCCCAGATCCCAGCCTCCTCTCTCCGCCTGTTTGACTCCCTGGTTTGTGTGTGTGTGTGTCTAGATTTTTCTCCCACCGCCCTTTCTTCAACATTGTCCCCTGTTTGAACAAGTGCTTTCCCCCCAGCCTGCAGCTGCCTCTACAGGCAGCACAGCCCTGTGAGTTCTTTCTGTCGGACTTTGTGATACTGCAAACCCCTGGTCCCCCACGTTCTTGTTCCCGGCCGGCCCTCCACTCCCTTGCAAGAGCTCTTTGTTTCTGAATGCCTCTGGTTTGGATGTGGAAGTGTCAGGAAGGGGCAGGGTGCCAGCAACTGCTTTTTTTCCCCTTTTCTTCCCCCTTTTCTTGTCTCCCCCTAGGAGGGCCCTGGCTTTAAGGACTTGGTCATTTCCCACTGTGCCCGCGTGCTTGGTTGTGAGTTTGTTTGTTTGTTTGGTATTGAAATGTGGGATACTTGATTCATATTAGTTAAAAAATACAACAAACCCCAAACTCATTGCTGTCAAGCAAGTCGATTACGATTCGTAGGGACCCTCTAGGACAGGGTAGAACTATTCTTGTGGGTTCCCAAGACTCTAGCGCTTTACTGGAGCAGGAAGCCTCATCTTTTTCCCGCGGAGCAGCTGGTAGCATTATGGGTTACGCTTCGGGCTGCTGAAGAGCAGACCGGCAGTTCAAAACCACCAGCTGCGTCTAGGGAGAAAGATGAGGCTTTTGGCTACTGTCAAGAAGGATAGCCTGTCTGACCGGCAAGAGCAGTCCTGCCCTAGCCTAGAGGGCTCCTTGCGTCTCACTTGACTGGCTCCATGACAGTGAGGTTGGCTGCTGGTTTCGAACCGCTGATTTTGTAGCTGGCAGAACACATAACCACGCCACCACCAGGGCTCCTTTTAGCGTTGACGCTAACAAATACTCCCAGACCACTCTTAACTCCCGGCCACTGAGCTAACTCAGACTCGTAGTGACCCACTAGGGCAGGGTAGAACTGTTTCTGTTGGTCTCTTGAAAGCCTTTCTCCGAAGGTGCGGCTGGAGTGTGAACTGCCCATCTTGTAGTTAGTAGCCCCAGTGCTAACCTGGTGGAGGGTGTGGGCTGAGCCACAGCTTCTGTTTCCTTCAGGGCATCCCAAAGACCCCACTTTAGTACAGGGTAAGAAACCCCGGTGGATACCGAGATCTTCAAGGTCTGAAATTCGAAACCACTAGCCCCTCATTCGGAGGGAGAACAGGCTGGCCTTTCCGCTCTTGTAAAGAGGGGCAGTCTTAGAAACCCACAGGGGCAGTTCTACCCTGCCCTGGAGGCTTGCTGTGCGTGGGCATCGACTCGATGCCAGGACGTTTGGCTTTGTGTTTCAGTACTGGGTGTGAGCCACACGGTACTCTGTGTTTTCCTTGGGTACATAATGCCACCACCATGCAGTTCTACATACCTGTGCCCACGCACCCGGCGAGGGCGACCTCCGTTCTCCTGACTGAGCTTTGGTAGAAGCAAGAGGACCTGCTGTGGCTTTGGGACATCTTTGGTTTGTTTCTAGATTTGGATCCTGCATTGGACTCCCTTTGGCCTGATCCTCAGAGTTAGGGCTGAACCGCCACCACCACTCGAGACATCGTCTGGGCATTTCATGTCTTTCTGAGGGACTTTGCAGCGAATTACAGAACCCAGGGTCTTCAGGGAACATACCTGTGGTAGGCAGGGTTCTTTAGAGAAACAAAACCATGACACTTAAGAGTAGATAGATAGATAGATAGGTTTATACAGTGATAAGGAATATAACAGCTACTTAGGCCACACACTGTACAGAGGGCTCAGTTCAACTCACTTTCTTTTTTTTTTTTTTTTTGGTATCACTGCTCTATGGTGGTGGGAGTAGGAGGCCCAGCCTTTGCTCCGTGGAGCTGGAATTGAACCTCCGTCCCAGTGGGCCGCAGTCCCGCGCACAACCACGACGCCACCGGGGCTCAGCCCTCAACTCACTTTCATAGAACAGTTAATGTAGCGGAAGTCCTTTAACTTATGTGGGCTGCCTTGTCTAAGGTTAAGGAAGCAGACAGCTGAGTCTTCCCTCATGCAAGACAGGCAGTCTTCCAGAAAGTAACAAACAGTGGGGTGGGGCCTGCAACAGTCAGTAGCCTGAGAGTTTAGTCAAGCAGGCCCTGATATGATTTGGAACAAAACAGGAACCCCCCCAGCCTCAAGTTCAAGCAATGTACACACCAGCAGCATGGCAAAGAAGGTCTTGAAAGTAGCCTCAAGCTCCAGCCACACGATCCACAGGTTGGTTTGGCCCACAGGTAGTGGTTGCATACAGCTTGAGGCAGAGAAGAAGCTAAAGCAGCAGCACACTGGTCTGATCGTCAGGGGGGGCCTTGTAGAGCCATTTGTGTCGCTCTCCAATCAAGTTGCGACCTGAATAAACTCCATCCACATATTCTTATTGGCCTAGTTGGCACAATAAGCCTAGCCATCACAATATCCAAGGGAGGAGTGGGGGTGGGGAGGGGTGGAATTGGAGCAGGGTAGCATCTTGAAGAGTTTGGGACCCCTTTTTAACTCTTTTTTTTTTTTTTTTTTGTGGGCATCACTGCCTCTGGTGGTCGTGGGCGCTACCCGGCCCCTGCTGGATTTGAACCGCCAAGCCTGCAGGCTGCAGTTCCGCACTCAACCACTTACGCCACTGGGGCTCAGCCCTGGTATTAACTCAGAAGGAATCAATACCACCCCTGTTCCCATATAGACGTACAGCCTCTGAAAGCCCTGTGTCAGGTTGCCCTGAGTCTGAATTGAATGGGTGGTTTTTGTTTTTAGTGATATTCTGTAAAAGGAGGCCTGGTGGTGCTATGGGGTAAGCGCCCACTTGCTAACCAAGGGATGAGTGGTTCAAACCCACCAGCCACCTACTCACGGTGCAGGAGGAACGTGAGGGTTTCTGCTTCCACTGACGAGCTACAGCCCCGGAAACGCTGTCCTCCACAGGGGCTCTACGAGTTGAAGTTGACTTAATGGCAGATAGATGCGCTATGGGACAGAGGAGAAGCCCTGCTAACTCACAGGGTCTCGATTCAAATTCTCCTCAGTGGAGGTCCACTCTACTTCAGGGACAGTTCAAGGGCAGATGGCCTCCTTTCCTGGGGCTGAGGCTGAACGGCTTGAACCTCTGACCTTGCAGTTAGCCAGCCCAATGCTTAGGCTACCATGCCTCCAGCGCTTCTCCTGACTGACTCCCAGAGTGCTAGGAAAGTTAGTCACTTTGATGTTCCTGAAAGGGACCTTACCTTCTACTGATAAGGAAATGGAACCATACCTCCACGGTGACCCAGCAGGATGGAGGGATGGCTTTAGAAGCACCGTCTTCCAACCTGGAGTCCAAGGCTGGACACCACGGAGTGACCTCTGGCCTTGTAGCTTAGTGGACTCGCTTCTGCATGGCTTGTAAACAGAACCCGGCCCCTTCTCCTGAGGCCGGAGGAGGACTCCCTCACAGTTTTTAGTGGTTTCGTTTGGTTTTCTTTGTGTATGTGTGTATGTAAAGCCTTCTGTTTGGAAAATGTTCCTTTTTGAGGCATGTAATAGCAAATGGAATGGAATGTTTTAGAAAGAGTCGTTTGTATTTGCAGAATCACCAGGCAGGAGCCCCCAAAGCACGCCACTCGACCGAGGCGGGCCATGTGCAAACTTGGCAATTGCAAAATCCGTCACGGGAATGTATGTCTGTATTTTCCTCCTGGGGAGAGGAAGGCATCCGTATGAAGCGCTTCATGGCTGCCTTCATCTCGGCATTGACACTGCAGGCGCAGGGGAGAGAGTCTCCACTGTACGCCTCACCTTTCACTTGGGGCAGTGGAACAGAGGAAGGCCCTCAGGAGATGGATGGACACAGTGGCCACAACAATGGGCTCAGGCAGAGGAACGCTTGTGAGGCTGGCATGGGACTGGGCCGTGTGTCGTTCTGTCATGCACAGGGTCATCTATGGGGTTGGCATTGGCTTGACCCCCCACACTGTGTCAGACAGTGTTCTCTAGAGAAACAAAACCAGGACACTAGTAATTCTCTTTATATGTTTCTATAGATAGAAGGATATATAAGATAAGAAATAGTTAGCTAATCTATAAAACAGTACAAATGACTCAGCGCAACTCACTTGTGTGAGACAGCTCGTAGACTAGCAGTCCTTCAAGTCTTGAGGGCCGCTGAGTGGTCTTCTGTAGAGCAATTCAGGCTATCTGGTCACAGGCAGCAAACAGTCAGTCAGGTCACCAACATTCAGCCGGATGACAGAGTCCAACAGTCCCCAGCTCAAGAGATGTCTATTCCAGGAGCGTGGCGAAGCAGGGCTTGAAGGAACCTCAACTCACAGCCACACAGTCCACGATTAGGCGTCCCACAGGTAGTGTTGCTTGGAGGTCAAGGCACACGATGAACAAGGCAGCCGGCTGGTCTGAAGATCGAAGAGCCAGAGAGCGAGGACGGGGCTCGCCGAGCCATTTCTATCTCCGCCCTTCAATTGATCTCGTGTGTTCATTGGCCGTGCTGTCACAACAGGCATAACAAGCCTACCCATCAAACACACCATCAACTACAACAACAGTTGAGCACCCCAACTCTACACCACAGTGTTTCTTGGGTCATGGAAGGTTGGCGTCATCACGAGCGAATAGTGCTATCCCGATTCCTAGAAGGAAGGTTAAGTGGGAAAGGATTAAATGAAAGTGAGGACCGATCTTTGGGCTAGCAGCCCACCACTTAACCCATTGGGCTATCAGGTCTTGGTTGTATGTAGTCGTTCATTTCCATTGAATCTGTTCAGACTCATTGCGAGCCTAGAAGACGGGGAAGACAGAACTGCCTCTGGTTTTCTGAGACTGTAAAAGTAGTTGAGAGCCTCATCTTTCTCCTTAGAAGCGGCCGGTGGTTTTGAAGTGCTGACCTTTCAGATAGCAGCCCAACATGTAACCACTATACCTCCAGGGCTTCTCCAGGGGTCACGGGGTAGGTATGTCATGCTTGAGAGAATTAAGAAAACTCAAGTCGCTCGCTTAATTCAATTAAGCCATTGCTCTCTGTGGTTTTCATGAGGATTATTGTAACTGGATTTGAGGCTAGGTCTTACTTTTCCCCAGTTGCACTCAGAGTCCTGGTGACACAATGGTTAAGCATTGGCCTGCTAAGCGTAAGGTGACTGGTCTGAGCCCACTCTGCGCTGTGAGTGAGAAAGGTGAGGCAGTGTACTCCTGTTCAGGTTACAGCCTGGGAAACCCCAAAGGACAATTCTCCCCAGTCCTATAGGATCACTGAGTCGGAATCGACAGCAGTGGGTTTAACGCATTTGAGGAAATGGGCGCTCCGGCAGTATATGCAGGGTAAACCATGTATGAAGGGTCAAGACTGATTTGAATTCAGGTTGTTATGCTGTGGGTGTTTCCATGAGGGGGTCGGGTCTTCACAAGCTCCAGGGGAAATGGAATGGAAGACTAGTGGGATTTCTCACACGAAGTTTTTGAAGCCCCATCCTATGTGATCGTCTGCTCAGTCCTGAGGGTCAAAACCATGGAGCTGTTCTGGGATAGGAGAGGATTTGCTGACTGCAGGCAGGTAACACACTGGAGGAATGACCTCAAGTGGTACTGGGAGGCTGGCCCAAGTTCCCTGTGTCCCTGATTCACTTCCCTTCCTGCGCTCATTATTACTGAGGGGCTCTTGCCCCCCCCTCCAGGACCCGGAACTGTGGCAGTGACACTGTATCAGGCAGTGATCACAATTTGCTGTGGCCGTGATGTCTCCCTTTTCTGTGAGTGAGGGTCCATCAGAAGGTCTGTGCAGAAGGATTGTTTCCTAACCTGGCCAAGATTTCCTGGCTAGTCCTGACCTCCACCTGGCGGCCCCCCCCCCCCCTCAAGAAGCATCCTATGTCTGTGTGGGCTCAGTGAGAATAGTCACTCACTCACTCACTCACTCACTCACATACCCACCCACGGACTGCCATCAAATCGATCCAGCTCAGCTACCCTGTAGGACAGGGCCGCGCTGCCCCTGAGGGTTTCTGAGGCTGGTGGTTTTGAACTGCTGACTCCACTACACCACCAGGGCCCCTTAAACCCGAAGGCAGAAATATCTCCTGTACTTGATTCAGAAATACCACCTGTTCTAGATCTGGCTTTCTAGAACAGGGGCTGGAAAGCTCACATCATTGGGCTTCTTTCTGGATCCTTCTGTGGGATCAGGAGTCCCGGTGGGAATCATGTTGCCCTGTTAACCCGTGCATTCCAGGATTCAAACCCACTAACCACTCCATGGGAGGAAGATGAGGCTTGCCATATCTTCTGCTGAATTTGACTTGGATTTTTGGCAGCTCCCACTCTTGAATGATCTTCCTACGGTTGATCTCCCATATTGTTGAATGGTCTTCAGCAAGATCTTACTTGCATGTAATCATATTAAGATTATTGTATAATTTGTGCCTTCTGTTGGGCCACCTTTCTTTGACATGGGTACACACGAATCTCTTTCCGTTTGTTGGCTAGGTATTCCAAATTTGGGGGCATATGTGCTTCCAGAACTTCATCAGCTCTTTGAAACATTTCAGCTGGTATTCCATGATTCCTGGAGCTTTGTTTTCGGTTAATGCCTTCAGTGCTGGTTGGACTTCTTCCTTCAGCACCGTTAGTTCTTGATCTTATGCTACCGCTCAAAATGGTTGAGTCTCAACTAGTTCGTTTTGATGTAGGGACTCTGTGTATCCCTTCCATCATCTTTTGATGCTTCCTGCGTTCTTGTATTTTGTCCATTGCCACTTCACTGCCATCAAGTCAGTTTTACTTCATTTCAATCCTGTGGGATCGCGCAGACTGCACCTGTGGGTGTCCAGGACTTTCACTCCGTATGGGAGTAGAAAACTTGGTCTTTCACTCCAGGAGAAAGATGTGGTGGTTTCGAATCGCTGGTGGTTTCGAAGTGACCTGAGTTCAGCGGCCCAGTGCATAACCACTGTGCCATCAGGGCTCCTGTTTGGCTCATAGGATTTTCTAGTAGTTTCTTAAAAAAAAAAAAAAAAAAAAAGGTTTGAAGTTTTTCTTGAGTTTGTTGAGCTTGATAGGTGTTGAGCATATTCTTCCACTTGGGAATTTCTGACCACATGTCTTTGCACGTCCCTTTACACCGTCTCTCGGCTCAGCTGTTTGACTTCATCCTCTCTTCGCTTTGCTTCAGCTAACCTGTGATCCAGAGCAAGTTGCAGTCTCTTCTGACATCCACCTCGACCTTTCCTTTCTTCTTAAAATGCTCTCTTGCTTATTTCATGGATGGTGTTCTTGATGTGCTCCACAGCTTGTGAGGGCTTCTGCCACTAGTGTTCAATGAGTCCAGTCTGTTCTGGAGATGGTCTCAAAATTCAAGCGGGGTACACTCAAGGTCATATTTTGGCTCTCCTGGACTTCTTAAAAATTTCTTCAGCTTCAACCGGAACTTACATAGGAGCAATTGATGGTCTGTTCCACAGTCAGCCCCTGGCCTGGCTTTAGCTGTCGATACTGAGTTTCTCTACCAGAAAAAAATCAGTGAACCTGATTTCTGGGAATTTCATCTGTAGACGTCAGTGTGTTGTTGAAAAAAAGGTATTTGCGATGAAGAAGGCGTTGGTCTTGTAAAATTCTCTCATGCGATCGCCAAGACTGTATTTTTCAACTGCTGTTCCTTCCTGTATGTTTCCAACTTTTGCATTCCCATCACCAATAATTATCAATGCATCTCGATGGCTTGTTTGATCAATTTTAGACTGAAGATGTTGCTTGAACTCAATGTCTCCATCACTAGCTTTGGTGATTCATATGTAAAATTGAACATTTTCCTGCTTGGGTTTCCTTGTGGGCCTTAAGATGTCTTATCTAATCCAGGCCCTTTCTGCTCACTAGTGCCTGGGGGATGGACCTTTAATTGGGTCACTTCATTTTTCATGACTTCCAATTTTTCTAGATTCATACTTTATGCGTTCCAAGTTCCGACTGTTAGATGCTTACAGATGTTTCTTCTCTTGTTGATTCCTGCCCTATCCACAAATGAAGGTCTCCATCAATATCACTGTGGTTAAGATTTGTCATCTCAGAAACCCTAAGGAGACTCCTTGTGGGTTGCAATCAACTGGATGGCAGGGGGTTTGGGTTGGGTCGGTACAATAAAAGAGAAGCTGTGGTGTGGCTGTGGGGTTAGGCATTGGTCTGCTCCCTGCCAGGTTGGCCCTTTGAGCCCCACAGCCACTCTGCAGAAGAAAGATGATGCTGTCTACTCCTGTATAACACCGTGTCAGAAATCCAAAGGGGCAGTTTCGCTCTGCCCTGTAGGGCTGCTCTGAGTTGAATCGACTCGATGGCGGTAGGGTTTGGTGTGGGGACAGCAAACACGTGAGCCTTGCCAATATCAACAGTGTCTTAGATGGAGTTCTCCAGAGACGCAAAATCAGTACCACTTGCGTGTGTTTGCATAAAGAAAGAGATCGATATCAAGACATGGCTCACACAGTTGTAGAAAGTGGTAAGTACGGGCCAGTGCAAGCCAGGCTTCCCCTGACTCATGGAAGCCGGCGAACAGGAGGCAGGAGGATGAAGAAGGCAGAGCCAGCAGGGGGCACAGGCTGGTGGGTGCAGAGGTCTGAACTCAGCAGAGTGAATCCACGACAGCTACGGGGATCAGGATTCGACTCTGCTCGGGTTCTCTTCCAAAAGGCCACATCCAAGGAGGTGTCCTCCGGTTGCAACTTGATTGATAGGTTGGGTTTGACCCCTCCCTTAGCTAGGAGTGCCTAGTTGACACAATTCCTAACCATGACAACCAGGTTGTACTGTGTTTCATGAGGCAGAGGGTGCTGGGACTCCGGACCCCATCACCCCTTCTTGCCTCAGTGCAGATTTTCCACACAGCACAGCCCTGTGTCCTGATGGTGGCCGGTCTGCCTTCTGGGATCAACCCTACGTCACTGCTGTTCCAACTCCCAGACACCTTCTAGAAATACCCCTTAGTGTTTCTGAGCCTGTCCATCATGATGGGAGCAGCCTCATTTTGCTCCTGTGGAGCGGCTGGTGGATTTGAGCCTCCGACCTTTTGGTTACCAGTCCAACTCTCAACCCACTCTGTCACCAGGGCTCCTTGGGTCGATCGCGTCTTTCTAACCACGAGTCTGCAGAAGGTATAGCCACATTGGCATGCTTGCCATAATTATCCCTTCCGCCTTCGCTGGTTGCTGTATTCACTCAACACGTATCGGAGACCCTCCTTTGTACCTTGTACCTCCTCTGGAGCTCGAAACTGTAAGCAGGACACTTCCTTCCCTTCAGCGGGTGTGAAGGCTTTGCTTGGGTTTGCGCTTCGTTTCGGGGGACATCATTCCTGGGCTTTTAATCATGGAGTACGCAGGCTTCCCCGGTTCTCTCTGCACCCTGCTGACATTAATTAAATCAAACCCCACGCAGCGATTTTTACGCTAAAATATCCTGACACGTTATTCAAATGGGGTTTGCCCCAGAGATGGGAGTAAATGCCCTGGGAATGAACACACGGATGACCTGTTCCGCGTTCTTTCCGCTCCCGAAGCTTCGAGCCCATTGGCGAGCCCATTGCCCATTGCCCTCGCCGGGCAGACAGAGTGTCTGAAGCAGAAATACGGCCCGTCCGCTTTCTGTGGAGAAGTTCGAATACGGTGGGGGTGGGTGTTCTCCTTCGCTCGTTCACGAGCCTGGTGGCAGAGAGATTACACAGTGGGCTGCTCATCAGGGCCAGCAGTTCGAAAGCACCAGGCACTGTGTGTGAGAAAGATCCGGCCTTCTACTCCCACAGAGTGTTGCAGTCTCAGAAACCCACAAGGGCAGTTGCATCCTTCCCTATTCGGGGGGGCGACGAGAAAAACTGAGAAAGCTGAGAAAGTTTCACCGTCCTGGAAACCCTCCGAGACAGTTCTCCTCTGCTCTGCAGTCGTCATGAGTCAGAAAGACTGGAGGATGGCAGTGGCTTCTGTTTTTGTTTTAAATGGTCGAAATCTTGCAGGCTTCCTCTCGCCCCCTCTCCCTCTCCTCGCTGTCCCCTTTCCCCATGTCCTCTCCTCCCCTTCACTCTCTCTCTCTCCACGTGGACCACCAAGCGAGGCTGAGATGATTCTTCGGGGAAAAGCCCTGTATCTCGGAATTGCCACCTTGGACCCCACCACTAGAAGTCTAGCTCCCTGAAACCCGTCTCCAGGTCCCAGCTGCAGCAACGGAAGCATTTTCCTGCGGATCTCCGGGGGCCTTCCAGTCCCTTTCTTGAAAGGACAAGAGAAAGCGCATCATTCTTTTTTCAGAATACCACTAATCAAGCTGCTACTATTTTTAAATGAAAAAAAAAATCTTGTGCCACGAGGTTCTCCCTGATACGCCTCATGATGTATTGTAAATGGAAATTCATTGATTCACTCTGTGTATTCTGCTGCCCACGGGCCGAGCTGAAACCTACCGCCCGGGAGACTTTTGTGGGGCCAGCACACAAGGAGTTGAGTCTTATGGTACAAACCAGCTGTCATTGTCTCCTCTCCCCAGCCCTGCTCCGGTTACCCAGCCTTCTGAATGGCGTGTAGAAATGCAGCCATTCAAAGGCCCTGCCTCTGCTTAAATGTCCCAGCAGCCTTTCTGAAATAATATCCTTCCAGCCCTCTTTCGAAAGGATTTTTAAAAGGGAGAGAAAGGGAATATATTCCTACCTGTCGAGCCAGTAATGTGGAAAAGGATTATATATTTAAAGCACATGAGGGCCAAGAAATATGTTTCTTTTGACAAAGTGTCAGCTTAGCAAGTGCCCCCTTGGGTCCTAAAGAAAAGGGAGCTAGCTCCTCCGAGGAGGGGGGTGTTTGTTGTCAGAACTGTAGCCTTTCTCTGCCTTGGACTTGTTGAAAATCTAAGCTCCCCGGTGGGCAGCCCTTCCCAGGTCCTCTGACTGAGAAGCCTCCTTGTGTGAGTGGACAAACCTGGACGCTGGCACCGATGTGTCACCGTGTCCTCAGGAAACTCCACCAGAACTACTGATTCCTCTGGTTCTTAGAAACAGACACCCCGCTCTGCTTGTACCGGTCTTGGTGCCGGGGCTGGTCTGTGGGTTCAGGAGGAGAGGAGGGTGAGGTTCCTGGTCCTTTCCCCTCGAGCTGTGAAGCCAGCACACCATCTGTGTTTCTGAGGTCTCCGCTCAAGGAGGAAAACAGAGCCAGCTTCCACATGCTGTGCACCCCGGGCCAGGAAGGCTTCCTTTGGGTATACGTAAGGTGGCCTTGGATGAGGAAGCATGCAGCAGCTCAGGCTTCATTTCCATGGACTCTCCTGCGACCTCATTGTCCTCCAGTGGATTCTGATTCATAGTCATCCTGGAGGACAGGATGGAGCTGCCCCTGTGGTTTTACAAGCCTGTGACTCTTTACAAGAGTAAAAAGCCTCTTTCTCCCAAGGAGCTGATGGTGGTTTCAAACTGCTGACGTTGGGGCTAGAAACACAACGCATCACCGCTACACCCCCAGGACAGCAGCACTCGCTCTTACTGGGTAGTGACATCTTACAGCCAGTGTAGCTTTAGCAGATCATGCCCTTTTAACAAATAAATCCACATTTGCATAAGTTTAGGTCTGTACTGTGTTAAATAGTGTCTCCTTCCTGCTGCCCCTTCCAACCTCCCCCTTGGGTCCCAAGTTCATGGGCTTCCTAGGAATGCCTTATATGGAAAAAAGGATCTTTGTGGATGTCCTCAGTGAAGATGAAGTCATAGGGGGGCAAGGTAGGTCCTCAGTCTAATACGACATGACAGGTGTTCTCACTGAAGAAGCACTCCTCACATAGAGGTTATGCATGGGGCTGCTGGCACCAAGCTCAGGATTTCAGGGCCAGTCTCTCTAGGGGTTATGCGCTGAGTTCCTCACCTCCAGGTCTGCCTGCCCTTGAACCTACCAGCTGCTCTGATGGACGAAGTGGAGGTATTCTGCTCCCGTAAGAGTTGCAGTCTTGGAACCTTTTCTATTTCTCCTGTAGGGTTGCAATGAGTTCGAATCAACCCGTTGGTGGAGAGTTTGGTTTGGTGAGGGTTTTCTCTTGCTGTTTTGGCAACCTGATGATGGATGATGATGATGATGATGATGATGATGATGATAAAAGGTACCAAGAGAACACATGTAATGACAGCGGATGACATGGGAGGGACCAGCCTGGGAATGCCAGTGGCCACCAGCCTCTAGCATGGGGCAGGAAGGCCTCCTCTCTTAGTGACCTTAAGAGAGAGCCCAACCCCGCCAGCACCTCGTCTGGCGAGAGGTCTCTCTGGAACTGCTGGGCCCCACAGATCTGTGTTGAAGCCCCACCGTTTGGGGTGCTTTGTTGTGGCAGCCCGGGGAGTCAAAAACAGTCCTAGTGGCGCAGCGGGTAGTGCAATGGACTGCTAAACCCAAGGTTGCTAGCCTTTGAGAGAGAGAGATGAGAGGCTGTACGTTCCTCCGAAAGCCTCTGGGGCAGTTCTTCTCTGTCCATAGGGTCCACTGTGAGTCAGACCCCACCCAATGGCCATGTGCTTGATGGGAGGGAATGTGTGCCCTGTTATTTTTAGCCACCGTCACCAGCCTGTTCACAATGACCCTCCCCTGTAGAACAACAGAAGGAAGGAAACAAAAACTCAGGGCCTTGGAGTCAGTGCTGACTTGGTGACCCCCTGGGGTTTCCGAGAGACCAGAACTGTTCCCTCCCTACCACCCCCCCCCCCAACTGTTTAAGGAAGTAGAAAACCCAGTCTTTCTCCCGTGCAACTGCTGGGGGTTTCAAACTGCTGACCATGGCCATGGCAGCCCCACATGCAACCACTGCCACTGCAAGACAGTGAACACAAGGACTGACAATGCTCGGAGGTGGCCAGGTCAGAGCACACAGGACCATTGTCCCCTGCCATAGTCACCTGGGTACAGGGCCCCTCGGCGCCCGGATTTGATTTTATGGCAGTCAATTTGTGTTTTGAGTTTGGAGCAGACAGCACAGTTCCGGACGTTTTTAATATCACGACAGAGGGAGTTTGTCAAGCTGACTTCCCGTGGGCTTTCTTTAAGCGAGGATGCGATGAATTAAACCAAGCCCTGTGCAGCAAAGTATTCTGAAGCTTGGTGGCTTCTTGAGTTCCATTGCCTGTTTGCCTGACTGGATTGGAACAGACTAGGCCTGGGAGAACTCCCCTGGCTGTGGCCTCCTGCAGGAGTCTAGTCCCCTTTTCTGGGTTTCCTGCATGGACGCTCCTCCTCTCTCGGTTTTCACAGTCCCTCAGGGGCTGCAGACTCTCTGAGGGGAGAGGGACACGCCTGTCCCTGCCGTCTGGACATTCCTGGAAAGCAGGTCTTTGGAAACCAGCCTCGTGTCTTCTCTCCTGTCCCCAGGCCAGGCTGGCCCCGGCCCTAGGAAGGACTCCTTGTCCACTGGGACACTGTCAGCCGATGGGTCTGAGATAAAAAGACCTTTGTACAAAGAGACCCGGTCCATTCAGTAGGAGGGACCCCAAGCCTTTGTAATGCAAAGCAGGGCAGCCCCTCCCCCTTGGTGTCCCAGCCTCTGTCCATTGAGAAGAAGCTGCAGGCGCTTTCATCTTTTATGGAGAGGGGCTAAAAACAAAATCCTCTATTCTCCTCCCTTTTTCTTCTCAGTGGGAGTGGGCTCCTTCCTGAAGCTGTTTTTAAGAGAGAGCGGGGTCATTGGGGGACCAGTTATTCCGCCCCAGGGAGCCGGACTGGGTGCTGAGTCTTGTGTACAAACTCATCTGTCCCCATTCCACAGGAATACACTGGGAGCACATTGCCCCTCCGGAAGCTTCCAGAGCTTTCTCCCCAGGTGTCCAGCGAGAAGTCCACAAAAACCCATTGTGACAGAGTGGATGCTGAGTTGTACAAACCCCAAACCAGACTCCCTGTCCGTGTTGATCCGTAGCGACCCTACAGGACAGAATGGAACTGCCCAGTGGGTTTCTGACATCATAACTGTTTATGCGAACAGAGAGCCTCATCTTTCTCCTTTGCAGCTACTGGGGGTTTCACACTGCCCACTTCAGTGCCTGACCCACCCCCAAACTCAACTCACTACGGTCGGGGCCCCTCCAGCCTTATGGAGATGATGCCAGGCAGAGGAGAACGGCCTTTCTGGATTTCTGAGACTTGTAGAATCTGTAAGGGAGCAAGCAGACAGCCTTATCTTTCTCCCCCTGAGTGGTTGTGGCCACCAGCTCAGTGTGTGGCCCGCTGTGCCTGCAGGGCTAGGGAAGGGTGAAGCTGCCCTACAGGGATTCTGAGACGGGAATCTTTGTGGAAGCAGCAGCCAGCCTCACCTTTTTCCCATGGAGAGACTGGGGTGGTGTGGGCTGGGGGTGGTGGTGGTGGTGGTGGTTCTTACCTCTGACCAGCACTTCATCCACCACACCACCAAGGCGCCTTTTCACGTGTTTCCGGACGGTGGCAGAGTGGGTTTCTTGTCGGCATGCTAACTGAAGGGTACCCGGTTGGAGCCCACCACTCACGCAGGACGGAACAAAGGTGAGACTTCCTGGTCCTGTAAGCATTGAGAGCCTCGGAAGCCCATAGGGGCAGTCAATCCTCTGTCCTCCAAGGTCACCATGAGTCCGATCGACTTGGTGGCAGGGAGTTGAGTCGAGTTAGTGCAGGAACGGGCTCCAACATGACCATTGTCACTCAAGTGACCAGATTTTAAGCAGGACACCATTGACAGTGGGTCGGGGGATACAGGGGTTCTTGATTAAAAATCTGGCTTATATGGAGCAACAAAAATTTCCATAGGACACAGAAATAGGATTGTAATATATTTATTTTAATTTTAAAACGCCGCGGGACGTTAGACTGTTAAAAGTTGGACGTCTGGTCACCTTACCATTGAGAAGATGCCGAGGGGGCAGGCGATGTGATACTCCCCTGAGCACGGGAAACTTGGGGGCACTGTGAGTGCAGACCCTTGGGTTGACCGGGGGCTTGATGGCACCTGGACGGAGTGACCTGATTGGCTAAAAGGGCATCACTGGGGCTGAGCCCCGGCGGCGTGGTTATGCGTGGGACTGCGGCCCACTGGGTTGGAGGTTCAAATCCAGCAGCAAGGCTGGGCCTCCTACTCCCACCACCAGAGGGCAGTGATGCTCCAAAAAAACAAAAAAACAAAAAGGGCATAACTGCAAGGGAGTGTGCCTAACCTTCAGTGAATGACAGGATGGTCACAGATCAATGGCAGGTAGCCAGTATGTGTTGTTTGTTCCTGGGGTTGATTGTACAGAAGATGACATGGATATAGGTCTACGTGAAGACCCTTTGGCCATAGGCTGTCACATCCTGCATCTGTTGAGCAAGGAGGAAAGGCCTTCCTTCCCTGGGGACAGGTCGGACATCCTGCCTCTGCCAGACTACAGACAGAAACGCTTCCTTTCCAGAAATAAAGGTGAAAGAAATTGCAATGGGAAAGACAACCCGTGCCCCAGGGCTGATTCCAGCTAACAGCCCTGCTGTGGGGCAGGTCGGGACCACCCCAGTGGGTTTCTGAGATGGTAGCTCTTTGGGGGAGCAGGCAGCTTTGTCTTGCTCCTTTAGAGGAGGAGCTGGTGGGTTTGAAAAGACAGGTTTTAATTCCACAGGATTCTCCCTCATGTCAAGACTCAGGATGGAGTTAAGGCTTCCAGTTTAGACTTCGGCCTCATACAGGAGTCCTGGTGGCAGAGTGGATTATGCAGAAGCTGCTAACCATCAAGCCAGTGGTTTGAGCCCACCCGGCTTCACTCCATGGCAGAAAGAGGAGGCTGCCGGATACTGTCCAAATGTATCTTGGAAAACCAAAGGGAGCAGAGGTTTACTTGCTCCAAGTTAGGATCCACTGGGTGGCAATGAGTTCAATGTTAACGTTTACACAGACCTTCAAGCTCCGGTCCCTCTCCTACATCTGCCTAGCTCCAGGAGCCTTCAAGAAAGCAGAACAAAAAAGCCACAACCTTACTGCTATCCAGTGGATTCGGACTCATAGTGATCTTATAGGGCCGAGTTGACTTTCTCCTATGGGTTTCTGTGCCTGCAAATCTTTATGGGAGCAGAAAGCTTCATCTTCTTCCCATGAAGTCACTGGTGGTTTCGAATTGCTCACCTTGCAATTAGCAGTCCAGTGTGTCATCCACTGTGCCACCAGTAAAGGCTTTCTGTAAAATAATGCTGAGTTTCTAGATAGCGGCCAGGCCAAGAAAGGCTTTCTGTAAAATAATGCTGAGTTTCTAGATAGGGGCCAGGCCAAAGTCCTGGTCATTGGTTGAGTGGAAGCCAACAGTGTTTGCATTTCTTAGCTGGGGTGATGCTGGTCAGAGTTAACATCTGACAGAAAGGGCAAGAGTTGGCCGAAGTGATTAGGAAACGAAGACAATGTGTAATTGTTTTAGTGAAGACTTAAAAAATTCTTGGCCATCATTTTATTCTTAGTCTTAGCACACACAGCACACTTCCCTCGCCTGCGTGTCACAGACTCTAGACATAACTATGAGTATGACGTTGGCTACATTCTTCACATTGTATCAACATTCTCGCTATTTCTGTTCTAGTTGCTTCATTTCCATTCCCTTCATCCCCCTGCTCCTCTATCTTCTCATCTGTACTTTAAAATAGCTATTGACCATTGAGTCATATCTGTGTATTGTTTTTAGATTTAAAAAATAGCATAATGCTTATGACCGCATTCATTCTAGGCAAAACTGTTACTCAATTAAAAGATGATTTGAGGAGATAGTTCTAATTTATAGTTTGAAGAGCACTTCAGAGTCATCGTCTTAGGGACTTCTCCAGATTCCGTCGGTCTAGTAGTCTGGATTCTTAACGAATTTGATATTTGGTACCACATATTTTCCCCTCTTGATCTGGATTTTTCTCTTATGTGTCTGCTAAGAATGCTTAGTAATGGTCAAGGGGCACCAATATAGTTCTTCTGGTCTCGAGGCGGAGGAGACCGTAGTTCATGTCCACCAGCATTTCCCAAAGTGGGCATTTTCACTTCAGGGGAGGGGAGTTGAATGGGAATCATCCTGGGAGCTGCAAAAATAGATACCTACATTTTATTCTGGGTTATGGGCTATAGTTCAAAAGTTTTTAATTGTCAGAGGAGCTCTAAGTTTTTGGGGCATGGGATGGGCTGGGATGTGGTAGACCAAATATTATAAGTTTGAGAACTTATGTTTGACCTTTAGTTCTATAGTCCACTTTTATCTGTGATTCTTGGGCGTTCTTTCTTTCTCTTTTGTTCAGGATTAATAAAGACTGATCGTTGGATCTCAAATGGTTGATGATAAGCTCTTAAGATCCCAAAACACCAACTTCTAGAATGATGGTGAGCCAGTCAGAGCTGGAACGCAACTGGATGAGGACCTTGAATTTCTGGATCTCACAGGGTCCCCACCAATGACAGTCTACATCCTTAGCCCTTTTCTCTCACTCTTTTAGTGCGAACTGTTTGAGTTTTTGTTCCCTGACAGGGTTTCTGCCTTACCAGGTGTGGATTTTCGTAGGTTTTGCAGTCCATTGTGCTAACTGACTGCACTGTCCCATGAGACCACTTAGAGAATGAATCCCACGAGGTGGTTGGTTTTGTCTAATTGGCGTCAGCATCGGCAGTCCCACCCACTACTCCTCTCTTGGTTGCTGTTATTGTAAAACCATATACAGATTCAGCCTTTGCCCAGTCTTCCCCATTCTCTCTGCACAGCTTACTGACACCACTTGCATGGCTCATACTGTGCCAGCTATGCCCATGTTCGGTGCCACCTTCCCCATATCTATCAGCATTTCATTGATAGCCCTTATGGTTCCAGGTTTTATATGGATCTTGCTTAGATTTTTTTGCAGGTAGAGATCCCATTTTTCCACCACCATTGATTGAAAAGCTATCTCTTTTCCCACTTAATGTGTTTTACTCCTTTGACAAATATCAGGTATCCTCTAGGTGCTAGATTGTATTTCTGGGATCTTAGTTCTAATCCATTGTCTTACATGTCTATTATTTACCAATACCAAGCTGTTTTAATCAATGTGGCAGTATAACTGGCTGTGACATCTGGGAGGGAAAAGCCTCCTTTGTCTTTGTGTTTTAATAGTATTTTGTGTATATTTTTGTTTTTTATGCTGGGTTTCTTACCTCTCTATATAAAGTTAGTAATTCATTTTTCCATTTCTTTGAAAAAGAAATATAGTGGGATTTGGACCAGTGTTGCATGAATTTATAAAGTCCTTTTGGTAATATTGATGTTTTCACTGTATTAGATCTTCCAATCCAAGAGTATGGGCCATTCTTCCAAATGTTGTTTTGGTTGTGTTTTTTATCATTTCCTTTGTTTCTCGGGTAAGATTTATTCCAAAATATTTTATCTTTGGGGTGCTTGTCATAAATGGTCTTATTCTTTCAGTTACCTTTTTCATGTCATCTTTAATATACAAGAATACAACTGATTTCTAGTCTATGTTGATCTTAGAGCCTGCTACGTTGTCAAATCTTCAAATAGTTACTGCAATTTTTTAGATGGAATTTTGGGATTTTTTTACGATTATATCATTGCAAGTAGAGTTTATTTCTTCTGTGCCATTGTTGATGTCTTTTATATATATGTATATATATATATATATATATATTTTTGATGTCTCCTAGCTCTTCTTAAGACTTCCAGGATTATATTAGATAAGGGTGGTGATAGACGTATTTGCCATTTAAAAGGAAATGTTTTCAATTTCTCTCCATGAAATGAGGAGCCTAGACATTAGTTTTCCATATACAACCTTTATAATGCTGAGGAATTTTCCTTCTCTTTATATTTTATTGATTGTTTTGATCACAAATAGATGGTGAATTTTATCGAATGTCCTTTCCGCATCCACTTATATAATCATATGGTTCTTTTCCTTTGTTTTGTTTATATTGTGGGTTGCACTGATTGCCTTTCTAATATTAAACTATCCTTGTGTACTTGATGTGAATCCCACTTGATCAGGATGTGTTATTTTAATGTTTTGTTGGCTATGATTTTGTTGAAAAATTTGGCATCTACATCAGGGAAATTGGTTTATAATTTTCAATTCTGGTGATTTCATTGCTTGTCTTATGTATCAAGGTTATACTTGCTTAATAAAATGTGATGGTAAAATATCATCCTATTCTCTATTGTGAAATAGTTCATGTAAGTTTGGTGATAACTGTTGTCTGAATACTTGGTAGACTTCCCTGGTAAAACCACTGGGTCCTGAACTCTTGGATGTTGGGGGTTTTGTAATGACCAGATTTATTTCTTCTTGTGTTATAGGCTAGTTGAGATTTTTTATGTCAATCTGTGTTAATTTAGATAGGTAATAAGTAGAAATCTACTCATTTCTTTCTTTTTTTTGGGGGGGTGGGTGGGTGGGTGGGTGGGGCCATCACTGCGCTCCGGTGGTGGGAGTAGGAGGCCCAGCTCCACTGCTGGAATTTATCCTCCCTCCCAGTGGGCCGCAGTCCTGCGCACAACCACTACGCCACCGGGGCTCAGCCCCTCTACTCGTTTCTTATGGATTTTCAAATTTGTTGGAGTACAAATGTTCATGATACTTAGTGATTACTTAAAATTTAAATTTAAATTTAAAATTTTTTTCTGGTTAGTTTGGTTTTGATGCCACTCATTTCATTTCTTATTTTTTATAATACTTGGTTTCTCTTCTACTTTGTAATGTTTACCAGTGATTTTTTTTTTTGTAAATCTTTAATCCAACCTCTTGCCTTTATTTTTTTTTCTATAGTGTTTTTATCTCCAGTTTTATGCTTTCATCTTTATTATTATTTCTTTACTTCTGGTGTCTGAGGATTGTTTTTCAGTCTTGTTCTAATTATAATTGTTATGTTCAGGTGTTTGTTGTTTTACTAATTTCTTCCCTCACCTGTGTGCAATTATTGCTATCCGCTGCTTTCTGATTTCTGCTTTTGCTGTGTCTCAGGGATTTTGGTATGGTGTATTTTCACTCTCATTTGTTACCAGGAATTTGTTTCATTGTGTTCTTTATTTCTTCAACTACCCTGTGGTTTTTAAGTACATATTGCTCACTTTCCATGTAATTGATTGATCATCTTATGATTGACTTCTAATGTTATAGCATTATGACCTGAAAAATAAGCTTGTTATATCTTGATGTGTTTGAATTTGTTGAGGCTTCCTTTGTGACCTAAAATGTGATTTCTTCTGGAATACATTCAAGTAAATAAAAACAATATATGGTGTTTTCGTGGGTGAAGTGTTTGTGGCAATTACATCATCTCATGGCTCGGGTACCATCTGCGTAGCTTCATGTGTCTTGTCAGCAGGAAGTGAAAGCAGAGAGAATGTGGATCCCACCTCCAAGGAGGAAAACAGAAGTTCCCAGAATCCTCAGGAGAAGGCCTTGCCCACACAGAGGCTTCACTGGCTGTGGCCTGATAGACAGGCTAGACTCTACCCCTCCTCAAGTTGACGGGAGATGATGTAACTGCCACCCTATTTTTAGTCCTGTGCCTAGCTGTCTGAATTTTAGAACAATCTTCGCCATGCCAACACATTATCTAGCCGGGAATTGGTAGGAATGTGAGGAGAAGAGACATCTTTGCTCTCTTGAGTCTTCCGATCCATGAATGTGACCTGGCTCCCCCTCCGTTTAGATCCTCTTTGATTTCTTTGGTTAGCATTATGTTTTCAGCCTACGAATCCTGTGTTTATCTTTTTAAATTGGTACCAAAGGTGTGTATGTCTGTATTGAAATATTGTACATGAGTAAGTTAAAATTTCCCTCTGCGGTTCAGAAGGTTTTCAGTTACTAATCCCTCAGGAAGGGACAGCCTCGTCCTTTTTTTGTAGTCCGTTCTTCGTCTGGAACCTTTGAGGAAACCTGCTCACCCGGTTGACCCTGCTGGTAGGTGAAATACCAGCGATACAGCCCGTGGTACCGCAACACACATCAGCTACCACCGGAGGACAAAGCGACAAGTGTCTGAAGTATCACAGCCCGCCAGAAGGACACACAAATCTGTGTTGGAGGAGGCGCAGCCGGAGCACCCCTTCGAAGTGGGGAGGGTGAAGTTTTTGTCTCATGTGCTGTGGACATGCGATCAGGAGAGATCAGATCCTGGGAAAGGACATCAAGCTTTATAAAGCAGTGTCCGTGAAAAAGAGGAAGACTCTTGGTAGTTCGGGGTGACACAGTGCCTGCAACAAGGGGCTCAAGCATGACAGTTGTGAAGAGACTGCGTGACTGGGCGGGGTGGGGGTGGGGGTCCTGCTTTATTGCTTTACCTTTGTTCGGGATCCTGGTGGTAGAATGGGTTATAGACTGGGTTACTAACCACAAGGTCGGCAGTTCAAAACTACCAACTACGTGCGGGAGGAAACTGAGGCTTTCTTCTGTGGTAAAACCTTATGCTTTTGGAAGCCCCTGGGGCCAGTTCTAGGCTCTTAGAGGATTCCCGGAATTGGAATTGACTCAATGGCAGTGAATTTGGTTTTAGGTTTATGCATCTATGTTGTTAGGAATCAGAACTGATTCAACAGGCACCTAGCAACCACGGCAAGTGATGTCGTACTTTTAATTTCATGCCCATGTGTCCCTTGCGAGTATATAGAAATGCAGTTGCAGTTGGGCTCCTTAGCTTGTAGCTTGTGATTTTTCTGAGCTCACTTTAAATTCTAGTTTTGGGGGGCAAATTCTCTGGGATGTTCTTTGTAGACAACTGTGTCGTCTGCGGAAGAGGAAAGTGGTTGATTTATTTCTGATACGGAAGCTTTTCATTCCCTTGCCTTTTTGTGCTGCTCACACTTCCAGCCCTAATCTGACCAGGGATGGAGAGAATGAACACTCTTGCCTAAGCGCCTAAGCAAGAGTGGGGGTCGCATTCAGAAGGTTCTGGTAGAGTTCTCCTCCCTTATGTTTGATTACTACAATGATAGACACCAACTATGTATTGCATAGGTTTTTCTATAATTTCTATATTTCTTGGGAAATAAGAGCCTCTCTATATATTCTTTTCATTAAGACAGGGAACCCTGATGATGTTCTGGGTCATAGTTTGACCCAATACCTGCCAAGTTAGTAGTTTGAACCCATTAGTCGCTCTGGGGGAGAAAAATGAGTCTTTCTGACCCTGTAAAGATTTACCACCTCAGAAGCCCAGAGAGACAGTTCTGATTGTACTATGGGTTGGAAATGGCTTGATGGCAATGAGTTTGGTTTTTCATCACTGCCCTCTGATGGTCGTGGGGGCTACCCAGCGCTGCTCCTGAGAGCCGCCGCTGGATTTGAACCGCCAAGCCCGCGGGCTGCAGTCCAGCACTCAGCCACTTACACCACCAGGGCTCAGCCCCAATGAGTTTGGTTTTCCAACAAGAAACCTTTTTAAGAAATTGCCACATGAATTGTGTTGCAGTTACATATACACAGGCCCCAGGTTCATCCTGAAATGGGATTGCTTTGTTTCTTAGATGTGCCATTATTAAACCTGTTTTACCAGGTGCCGTTTCAGAAAGGCAATGAAAACCTTTGTCAGTTCCTCTTCCTGTTGCCTGTCTCTCAAAGTTAAAAAACACAGTTAAATCAGAGTATTTGCTCTGTTTTCTTATGACATCATGGGCATATCTACATGGCAGCCAGGAAAACATATTGTTTTCCCAGAAAACTAGCTTCTTTGATCAATTGGACCAGGCCAAGTCCAAGGTGGAGTTAAACACACAGGCCCTGGCTCCTGGTTTTTGGCTTTATAAAGGATGCCCAGCCAGTCTCCTTCTCTCACCTGGAGACTGCCTAATGGTTTCCTGTGCAGACGGAAACTGGCAATTTGCTAAAGGTGTCCCGCGGTCTACATACATAGCAGATGATTGGTTGATCAGCTATCAGTGGTTAGTCGATGTTATATGATTTATTTTCTATCATTATATCCCTGTCTCCCCAGCATATCAAGCGGTTAAAAGTTACAGTCTTTGGTTCTTTTGTTGTGCCTTTAGTTAGACTGAAGTGTGGCAGACAAGATCAGTCCTTTGTTTTTCGTTAACTGTGA
This sequence comes from Nesogale talazaci, assembly GCA_004026705.1. Lineage (NCBI taxonomy): Eukaryota > Metazoa > Chordata > Mammalia > Afrosoricida > Tenrecidae > Nesogale > Nesogale talazaci. The sequence goes on from PVJH01017874.1 coordinate 29,372, forward strand.
AGGAGTTCAGGCTTGAAGCTGGGGAGAAAGCAATGAAGTGTTTTCATCATCGAGCCTGTGTTGGTCTTGCTGGTCAGGTCATCTTTTCTTACAGCCTTGGTGGTTTGTTTTTTTTGTCTGGTTGATCATATGGCACCACAGATTAAACACTGGGCTGTTGACCATAAGGTTGGTGGTTCAATCCCACCAGCCACTCCAAAGCAGAAAGAGGAGGTGTTCTGTGTCTATAAAGACTTACATTATGAGTTCCCAAACTTATCTGACCTACTGCCCCCTTTTGGAAAAAAAAAATAGAAAAAAGAAAGAAAAAAAACCTCAGTGCTTCTCTTGCAATGAAAAATGTTTATAGTATAGCCCGTAGTCCAGGATAAAGTGTGAGTCTCTGATTTTGCCACTCCTCTGGATTGTTACAGTGTCCCTGGGAGGCAGCATCGTGCACTGGGGGAAATGCTGATTGACCGGGTGAGAAGCCCCCTGCGCACTGCCCCACAGGTGCTGTGGGCAGGCAAAGGCCTCACTGCAGTAGGCTCTGGTTTCCTTCCTCTGCCTTTTCTCATCTGTCCATGCTAGTCCCTGAACTTCTTCAGACGAGAAGCTGTGTGCGGCCTTGTCGTCCATCACTGCCTTTGGTTCCTTTCCAAAAAGCCTCGGTGGTGTTGCAGGTTAGATACTGGACTGCTAATTTAAGGTTGCCGGTTCGAGCTCAACAGCTGTTCCGCAGGAGAAAGACGAGGCTGTCTGCTCCTGTAAAGTTTGGTCTTCAAAACCCTCGATAAACGTCACCTTATGAGTCAGAGTCAACTTGGTGATCGTGGGGTTTGGGGATAGTTTTTGGGAGTCGGTTTTGACATTGGACGTGTCCTCTATCAAGTCTGTTCTTCCCTTGAGGTTTGGGGTGTGCCTGCATACAAAGAAGCCAGCTAGGCTTCTGAGAGGGATGGCCGTACGTCTGTAGATCCATCTGAGGGCGGGGATGGGGCTTGAAAACGTTTCTCGAGAGATTCCATTATCCTTTTTTGTTGTTGTTGTTTTGGCATCCCTGGGTGGGCACGAATCCATTATCTTTTCATTCCAGTTTTTGCATGACTGTTAGAAACCACTTCAAGTCTTGTCATCGATTAAAAAAACTGTCATCCTGAAAGAGAACGAAACAAAAAAGCTGTTTTCTTTCTGTTCTCGAGGATGTGCACAGCAGAACCACATGACTAGTTTGAGAATTTCTACACAAACACCTGCAAGACCTCCTTGAGGACAGCCCTTGAGCTGAGGGCCCATCCTCAGGCCCCTTCCCTGCCTTGTTCCTCCCGCATGACCTTGAACGCAGGGCCCCACAGGTGCTGGTCGGATCTTTCAGGTGCTGCTCTGTCAGTTGGATCCCCTAAAGCTAGATCTTAAAACTGCAGTATGTCCCAAGTAGACCTGGTTAGGTACTTAGACTAAACTATTGCTCATTTTAAAAAAGAAGACTTCAGTCTCCTCACATGGGACCCTGATAGCCCCCTTTTCCCTATAATGTGTGCACAAGGCCCAACCTTGACGTATGTCCTTACGTGTAATTGGGGACCTGGCTTGGCTCCAGAGGGTATATAGGGATGGGACGTAAGATAGAGGCTCTCTCTCAGTCTGTCTCTCCCGAGCCTGCTTCGTACCAGCTTGCTCCCTTCCAGGCCACCGCTAGCCTGTCTCCCTCTCCACGTGGACCATCTAGCGGGTGGAGAGCATTCAGAAGATTCTCGGCCTTGCCCCTTTGAGAGCTGTCACCAAGCAGGCAGGTGGATTCCTTGGCCCACCACCTCCTTCTGGGAAGTTCTCTTGAAACCACGCAGAACCCATCATTCTTCTCATTCTTTCTGGATGCACCCATCAGACCTGCACCTGTTTTGTAGCGAGGACCACAGGCAGCCTTCACATTCAGGCCCCTGTCTAATATTGAGTTGTGCCCAGGTTACGAACACGACAGACTCAGAATAGCCCCTGCCAAATGTGGCTGTACTTCTGGGCACAGGGGATTTGCTTGTTTCGTTTCGTGAATGTGTTGGTTAGGTGGCTGTGGACGATGTTTATGTGATGACAGACCAGTGACACCTCCCCTGTTCCACTTCCACAGACATTTTCTGTGGGACTGACTCACAAGGCTGCTGTGTACCGCCAACTATGAGCATTTAGAGAGCTGGGGAGAATTGTTAGTTCATTTAATTAGTTAATGGAACCATTTATGGATATGTTTCAAGTCAAATACATGACCACTGATCAATAAAGAGGCCCAAATTTTAACTACTTCATCTGCACCAAAAAAAAAAAAGAAGACTTCACGGACTTTTTTGTTTCGTTTAAGCTGTCAAGATTTTCTCAGGGGGCTGAGCCCCGGTGGCGTAGTGGTTGTGCACGGGACTGCGGCCAACTGGGATGGAGGTTAACTTCCAGCTCCATGGAGCCAAGGCTGGGCCTCCTACTCCCACCACCTGAGGGCAGTGATGCCCCCCCCCCCAAAAAAAAAAAAGATTTTCTCAGGGACAGATTCAAGGGTTCTTGGCTCTATGAAGTTAGGAGTCTGGGAGAATTGTAAATTCTGTCCTACATTTTCTCCCTTTTGATCAGGATCCTTAGTCAGAAGGTTCAGTCATAGCCGCCTGGCCATTTTGTACCCTTCCAGGTTTGTTTGTGTTTTTGTTTTTGGTCACATAGCCAAAGAGGCTATTGTTCTAAGAGGTCATTGTCCACACGTTTCTTCTCCTTCTCTGGTTCCTGATGCTCCTTCTTCCGCTGTGATTCCAGGTGACAGAGAGCAGTTGTTCCTCACATGGCTGCTTTTCAGATCCTAGACATTACACAACAAAATTGGGAGGTTTGGCCAGTTTGAGGTCAACACTTTATTGGGCCAGTGCACTGGGCTGTGTCCCTTGGACCCAAGGCCCTATAGCTCGAAGCCGAAGAACCAAATCCCGGGAGATGTTTATACACCAGCTGCCCCAGCAGCGATTCTCTTGGTGGTGGTGGTGGTGGTTGTATTGGAGGAGGTGGTGGTGGTGGTGGTGGTGATGGTGATGGTGATGGTGGTAGAGGAGGTGATGGTGGATGTGGAGTGGTGGAAATGGAGGTGGTGATGATGGTGGTGGTTGCAGATACCAATTTGCCTTTTTACAGGTGCGCAACATGTTGACAGCAGTTATAGCAACCAGCTGTGCAATCCTACCCATAATCAATACGATTTGTCCATGTGGCAGTCACCTAATCTGGTGTCAATTTGAGGATTAAGATTGTAGGGGTGATGTCTAGCCTGTCAGTTTGGAGATAGTCAATGAGACCTCTGTGTGAGCATGACCTTCTCCTGAGTATTCTGGGAAATGTGGTCATTCCTTCTTGAAGGTGAGAGGCACACACTCTCTCTCTCACTTCACTTCCTTGAAGACTTTATACTGACAACACTCCCTTGAAGACACTGGACTGACAAAACTGACTTCCTGTGAGACATTTCCTGAGGAGAAGCCTCATAGACCTACCCTAATGCAGAAGAAACCTGGACCTAAGAAACCACATGGAGACTCCTGTCAATGCTGAGATGCTGACACCACCACTGGATCCAAAGACCCAGTGGCTTGTGATCGTCCTGCACTTGGTGTCATTGCATGCCTTTCACTGAGTGTGAACGACTTTGTAGATTGCTGTCAGACATAGGGGCTAATATCGGACTTATGAACTGTGCTGAGGTGTTTTCTGAATGTAATTAAGAAAAGGGTAATGACCCTTTATGTAAAACTCTTATATACATATGTGTGCTTATGAATTTATTTCTCTCATCTACCCGGACTAACTCAATCCATCACCATAAACCGAGCGAGACTCAGCACTACGTAAGCAATAGCCACCCCCTCTCTGCCCCCCTGCCCCCCACCGCCTTACTCTTTTGTGGTCATTACATTTGTCTGTTGATATTTGTGAAATCATGCACTATGTGTCCTTTTGTGATTGGGGAATCATTCCATCTAGCGAAAGTCTTCCGAATCATGCATCTTTGTATTCAGGCCTTTAATTTCTCTGGGCATCGTTTTGTAATCTTCAGAGGTCCTATTTTTTTTGGGGGGGGGCATCACTGCTCTCCGGGGGTGGGAGTAGGAGGTCCAGCCCCACTGCTGGAATTGAACCTCCGTCCCAGTGGGCCGCAGTCCCGCGCACAACCACTGCGCCACCGGGGCTCGGCCCAAGAGGTCCTATTTTTATACTTCATTTGTGACATTTATTCTTGAGTAGTCTATTCGTTCTGAGATGATTGAAAATGGACTCGCTTGGTTTCATTTCTGGGTCGTTCATTACCACTGAAGTAATACAGTGGCGCGCACGCACGTGTGTGTGTGTGTGTGTGTGTGTGTGTACATACATGTTGTACTTGCATCCTGAAACCTTGCTGAACGCACTGCTCCTTCTGTAGTATTTTAGTGGATTCCTTAGGGATCCTTTCCCTTTTCTGTGATCTTGTCTGATCAGTGTCTGATCAGGCCATTCGCAGAAGAGCTGGATTCATGCCCTCCTTCCTTATAGGAATGTTTCCATGCCATTTCCTCGTCTCCAGACTGTGGCTCGCTGCCCCTGTGCAGTGTTAAACCACAATGGTGGGAGTCTGGGGGCACCCTTGGCCTTGCTGCTGCTCTGGAGGTGAAAGGAGCCACTCTGTCCCTATAAGGTCTGAGATGAGCTGTAGGTTTGTGTCTGAGGGCACTGCGAAAAGTTTCGGGGGTTGGATTCTATGTTTGTTCGTTTTCCCGTTGCTAGGATCCTTTCTCAGTCCCTCCTTGGCAACTCTCTGTCAGGTTGAGGCCTTTCTCCTTGATTTCTGATTTGGTTGGTTTTATTGCGAAAGGGGGTTTTACTTGTGTCAAGTGCCAGCTTTATCTGAAGCCGTAAATATTGTCAGGTGCCAACGAATCGGTTGTGACTCATAACGAGCACCCTTCTATGCCAGAAGGAAACGGGCCCCGGGCTTGGGTCCTGCTCACCGTTGTCCTTCCAGTCCATCGCCTTGCTGCAGACATGGGTCAGCCCTTCTGAGATGGTTCGGCTCCAAGTCTTGGCACTTGCTTCATGGCTGCCCAGGTGAACGTTTTCTGTTCATTTCCTTTGACAAAGGTGTACTGTGCTCCCTGTGTCTACTTGTCATTGGAGATATCATTGGCACCCGTTGTTGGGTGGGCGAACCGCACACCCTGAGAGATTCTGAGGCAGTGCTAAGAGCGTGGGCTCCATACACAGCACCCCGGACTGCACTCAGGTGGCACCGCCCCGTGCTCCCTGCGCACCATCCCCCGCTCCATTTCCAGTCTACGAACACGTAGACTGTTAGCACTCTTCTGGGAATTCAGGGACATTGCTTGTGAAGCACTGAGCAGAGAGCCTGGCATGGAGGAAGTGCTGTGCCTGGTGGCGCTGTTGAGTAAACATTGACTGTTCACCATCAGTTTGGTAGTTCCAACCCACCCTCTGTCCCTCTGGAGAAAGGTGAGGCTGTCTCTGCCCATCTGTAGAAAGACGAGGATTTCTGCGCCTGTCAAGACTTGCGATAGGAAACTCAGAGGGGCAGTTCTACTCTATCCTGTGCATTCACAATGAGTCAGCATGGACCCGACGGCAGTGAGTTTGGTTTGGCTTATAGGGTCCCCTGTGAGTCGGCATCGACTCACTGACTCTGTGTGTGTGTGTGTGTGTGTGTGTGTGTGTGTGTGTTTTGAATCGGCTCCTGTTAAGAATCTTTGCTGAGTTAGCACTCAGAAGATGGCAATGGATTTGGCCCGAGTTCATCTGTGACATTGGACCCTGAGTGGCACAAACCATTTGTAATTGGCTCCTTCCTGGAAGGTAGGGAGAAAGAGCGGGCAACCTGCTTCCTGAATGGCAGCTGTTATTATTATTGTTGTTGTTGCCACCCCATAGGACTGGGGGAGAGGAGTGGGGGGGTAGGGGGGTAGGGCGGCAGAGTACCCTTAGGATTTTCTGGGCTGTGGTCTTACAGGGGAGCAGGTCACTGGGTCGGACATTTTCCCCACAGAGCAGGTGGGGTCAGACCTTTCCGAGAGGGACAATCGATGAACCACTAGCAAGCTACCAAGACCAAGAGCCCACAGGGCAGTGTTGCTCTCGGTGGCAGGGGTGCCGTGCTTCAGAAAAGCAAGGTGTGTTTGTTTTGTTTTGTGTTCTGATGAGCAAATTCTATTTCTTGTGTTCTTGGTCTTCAGCACAAGGCAAGTTGGTTCTGACTCACAGCCACCCTACCGAGGGTTTGGAGACTGATAACATTAGGGCAAACGATAGACTCATCTTCCTACCTCCCCACACCTTTCCCTGCAGCAGCTCATTGGTGGCTTTGAACTGCTGATCCTGTCCTTGGCAGCCTGGAGTCTAACCCACTGGACCACCAGGGCCCCTTGGCATTGCAGTCCACACCGGAGTGAGACGTTCTGTGGAAATTATCATACCACTTTCAAACAGTCAGCGTGTTGACGGCTTTTGTTGTCGTTTAGCTGAGGTGTTTGTTTTTCTGCAGGGAGATTCCTGCATCCAGGAGAAGCCCAGACTCTGTGACGGGCAAGCTTATTCCAACCAAGACGGAAGAGCCTTCTAGCTGGAAGGGTCCTGCAGTCAGTAGCCCAAGGTGGAACTGACTAGGCCACCGTGGCTCCTTTATGAAGAAACGAAGGGTGGTAGAAATGGCTCCTTCCAGGACGAAGACTCTGAGTCTTCCTACCCCCCTTTGTTTGTTGATAAAGGAGCAGCCATATGCTTCACAGCACCCTTAGTTTATTCATAAGGGAGCCAGGGTGGTGTAGTGGGTTTTGGATCGGGCTACTAACTTCAGGTCAGCAGTTCAAATCCACCAGCAGCTCCAAGGGAGGAAGATGAGGCTCTCTGCTCTCCTGAAGAGTTACAGCTTGAGAAACCCAAAGTAGGGTGGGTCCCTTTGAGCGAGAATCGACTGGAGGGCAGTGAATGGGTACAGTTATATGTGACCAAGGCAGGGCTGCAAGAGTGCGCTGTGTAGCCATCCTCCCTTGACTTTCTTTCTCTTGGTTTCGAAACCTTCACGCCTTGTCATCGGGCACATTTTTTGTTGTTGTTGTTGTTGTTTTTTGGCTAAGGTGAGCACAAAGACAGGACAGATTTTATCAGCTCCAGGAGCCTCGGAGTGCAGTTCCCCTCCATTGAGCAAGCTGGCCAGCTCTGCACCACGTGGGCCTTAAACCAAAGACCATGACAGGAGCCCCGCTACTGCCGGGCGGGGCGTCACCATGACTCTGACGTCACGAGTGCTGAGTGATGTCCCAGGGGCACGTCGGTTGTCCTTGCTCCTTGTCACTGAGCGGTGTGCACAGAGCTTCCGAAGAAGGGCACCCTCTCGCCTACCTTCCTTACGCCGGTCACGTACCAAGGCATTGTGAAGAGGAGGTGCTGCTAGTTAGGTCCAGGACCTCAGAGTTCAGTCCAAAGATGAGTGTTTTTGTTGTTGTTGTTGTTTGTTGTTTGCAATGTTGCTATTATGAACCCTCTGGTGAACTCCCCACGTTTCACGAGGTCTTCGCTCAGGGGTGTGGGGAGGCCGTTTTGGTGGCAAAAGAATGGATTTCTTTTCAACTATGAAGTCTACTCTATCGAAGGCATACTTCCTCCAGGATAGAAGTTGTTTTCCTCGACTTCCTGATGGAAAATTGCCATTGCGGGTGGCAAGATGAGCAAGAAGTCTTGAATAAGGGTTCTTTTTCTGTCATTTTATTGGGAGCTCATACAGTTCTTCTCTCCATCTATCCATCCATCCATGGTGTCAAACACATTTGTACGTTGGTTGCCATCATCATTTTCAAAACATTTTCTTCCTACTTGAGCCCTTGCTATCAGCTCCTCATTTCATTGTCCCCCTTCCTCATGAACCCTCGTTACTTTGTTATTATCTTTTTCATGTCTCGCGCCCTCCGATGTCTTCATTCACTTACTTTTCTATTGTCCGACCCCCTGGGAGGGGGTTATGGGGTGATCATTGTGATCGGTTCCCCCTTTCTACCCCCACCATCCTCTTCCCCTCCCGGGATCGCGACTCTCATTCCTGGTTGGGTAAGGGTTCTGTAAGCTCAGCACACGCACAGAGACCAGGGGCCCCCACATCAGAATGCTTTCTAGGCAGCATGTTCTCAGAGAGGAGCAGGCTGGGACATTGGCTGCTCCGCCCTGACAATGTTCTTCATCGAGCGACAGTGACCCCTCTGCCTGACCTGGCAGAAAAACTGTAGTGACTTTGTTCTTTGTGCTACCTCATCTGTCCGCCGCCGTCGTCCCAGTGAGATGCCCAGGTCTTCCAATAAGACATCACCGGTGTCTCATGGACCTCACGTGTGCCCATCGTGCGTGTAGGTGATTTGCTCTGAAAACAAATATGAGGGGCTTTAAAGAGTTTGCAGGAGAATGCCATTATCTTTTTATCCTATGCCCCCGAGAACGTTCTGAAACCCCTTTGGACTTATGTCGGAGCTCTGGGTGACCGTTTGGGTCAGTAACTGTAAGCAGTTTGAAGCCACTGGTCACTTCTCAGGAAAAAGATGACATTGTCTATACCCATCGAGAGTTCCAAACTCGGAAGCACCCATGCAGAATTCTCCCCAGTCCTGTAGGTGTCACGGTAATTTGATGGTGGAGAGTTTGGAGGGTTTGTGTTAGTTTTGAGTTTCTTTTCTTGTTTTTTTGTCTTGGTGTTTTTATTTTATTTTTAATCATTTTATTGAGGGCTCATACAACACACCCTACATGCATCCATTGTGTGCCAAGCACATGTGTACATTCGTCGCCATCATCGTTCTCAAAACATTTGTTTTCTACTTAAGCCCTGGGTATCAGCTCCTCATTTTCCCCCCTCCCTGGCGTTCCATATCTATTTTGGACAGGCACGCACCGAGAATGACTAAACTTTGAAAAATCAAGGCTGCAGGCATCTGGGAAGATGATTCGGGCCTCCCCCGGGCCAGTTGCTGAGTAGCTTCTCCCTTTTCCTCCAGAACCACTCAGCTCCGTGGGAGCTGCACGTGCGGAGCAGAACAGCAGGAGGCTGAGCTCTCTCTACACCAACACACACAGAGCCGCAGACCGAGACACACACACAGACCTGCGCTCAGAGGGTCAGCCACATCACGCAGACAGACGGTCACTTGGCAGGCGGTGGGGGTTGACAGCGTCTCCCCAGTGCCTCTGTTTGGCCTGTTGGCTTTTCTCGCAGAGGTGTAATAGTTGTTATACATTAACCCGACGCCTGGCAGAGGCCTGAGCTTACCAGTCACCGCCAGTGGCTTTCCGACTTCTGGGTCGGACAAAGTCCAGGGCTCCGGTGACCTCATGCTTCGAATTCTCTGGCGCGACTACAGGTCGGCCCAAAGTTTCACCTCAGCTCCCGTGATGTAGTCTGCCCCGCTCCTGGCCTTCTGGAGATCGGGAAAGGTACGGTGGATCGAGGGTTAGGCTGTCCTTGTTACTTTTTATTTTGTATAAACCAATATGCCGATGGTTATCAGAGATCCAGGGAAAGGCGCCGTTTTTGGGGACTCATTCTGAATTTACGGTCAGCTGGCGGGATGGACCGAGAGCGGCCGTAACTCAGCGTGGACAACAGAACCTCATTTAAGCGCTAGTCAATCTTCTGGATGGAGTCACAACTTTTGAGTCTGTGTGTGTGTGTGTGTGTGTGTGTGTGTGTGTTTTGAAAAGCACATTCCTGTAGCTGTTTTGCTTCTCTTGGGGGATGGGAGGCTGCCTTGTAATTGTGTTTGCTAAGTCATAGGCCACACCTCCCTTTAGGTAACTGGTCACCAGCTTCTCCCAATAAAGGGAGACTAAAGAACTGCCCGTGTCTTTGTAAGTAGATGCCAATTGGTGTGTCAAAGGGCTGCCATTAAATGCGTTTGTTCATAACCCCGCCTGCAGGACAGTGGAAACTGAACACGCTGGAAACGTTGACCACTTCCACGCGGTGGGCTCGCAGGACAATGAGATCTCTTTAAGAAGGACTTTTTGTTTTTAATCACCACGGCTTTTACTTATTGGAAGAATACTGCCCTGGCATGATTTGCAGGGGTTCATAACTGAGGAAGACTCATTAACCACTTGTGCTATCCAGATGACACCAACTTGCTTCCTGAAAGTCAAGAGGATTCGAAGCTGGCGGAGATCGAAGGTTCCAGTCTTCGTGATGGATTCCACCTTGACATACAGAAAGGAGTCCTCACAGTTGGGACCAGTGAATAACAGCATGGTCCATGGAGAACAGGCTGAAGCCAAGAATTTCATTTTACTTGAATCCACGGACAATGCCATGGAAGTAGCAGTTACGAAATCAAATGACATATTGCACTGGACAAACCTGCTTCAAAGGACCTCATCAAAGTGTTAAACAGCAGAGATGTCACTTGGAGAACTAAGATGTGCTAGAACTCAAGCCCTGATCATTTTTTGCCTTTTGGAGGGACAGGCCATGAATACTAAAATCAAAGAATCGATGCCTTTGAATGAATGATGTGGGCAAAGACTCTCGAGAACACCGTGGACTGTCAAAAAGAACAAACAATTCTGCTTCGGAACAAGTACGGACGGATGTACCTCGGAAGCAAGGTTGGCGAGCCTTCATCTCTTGTGCTTTGGACATGTCGTCGGGAGAGACCAGCCCCTGCAGAAAGACAGCAGCACGCGTGGTAAAGTAGAGGGGCGGCAAGACGGATTGGCACAGTGGTTGCAATGAGGGGCTTGGGCATCCTTGTGAGGATGGGACAGATCCGGGCAGCGTTTCCTCCAGGGTTTGTTAAGTTGGAACCCCTTCAATGGCCCCTAACCACAATAACAAACCCAGTCGTTCGTTGTAAAGTACTAGACATGGTTCGTACAAAGGATGGATTTTTCCTCCTAGACTTTATTTCGTCGCCGAGAATACACACACACAGACAAAAAGAACAGGAAGGCAGCAGTTTCTTCCCGGCCTATCCAGCGGCACTGCTGGCCTTCATTGAGTTGGGCAACCATTATCTCCGTTCTTTTCTGAGCTGTTCCTCCTCGTTCACACAAACCCTTCCATCCCAGGCCCCTGGGGCGCCGGTGTAATCTTTTTGACTTGCTTTTGCCCATCAACTCCCATATGGATAGATCTTAACAGAGCATAATGTTCGAGGGGGACCTGTTGGACTAGTTCAGCTCGAGCATTGTTTGGTTTTAAGCCGACTTCGGGAGCTGCGTTCGGCTTAAGACGTAAAGACGATCTCAGGGCAAGTTTCAGAAGTTCTTCTAGCCTCCCCAGCTCCGTGATGGGTAGAGTTGATGAGCACATGAAATTCTGATCCGCATCCCCCGCTCCCCTTTTGATCAGGATTCAGCTAGAAGGTCTTTGGTTACAGCATGCTTGAGTGGCAGCTGGGCACCGTCCAGGGTTGGTCCCCTGACAAAAGGAGGCAGTCATTCCCGGGGGTGGTGTGCCAGACATTCCAGATCTTTCTCCCAGTCCTGCCTCTCCTTTCTCCTCTCCCGCGCCAGGTGAATAGAGACCCGTTGTTGTGCCTTGGAAGGTTGCTTGGTTGCTTATCCAACCCCAGGCACTGCACAGTGCACGAGGACACAGAACAGAGGCATCAAACATACTGGGGAACCAATGGACCACCAGCCTGTCCCATGAAGCCATGCCTCTCAGCCTCCACACTAAGGAATTAAATCCTGAGAAATATTTGGTTGACCATAAGTAGTTTTAGCAGCTACTTTTCCTTCCTTCCTTCCTTCCTTCCTTCCTTCCTTCCTTCCTTCCTTCCTCCCTTCCTTCCCTCCTGTCTCAAGTATATCTCACCAAAACTTTGGTCAATTCTGCTTTTCTCCAGTATATAACTTGCTGACAGCTGTCACAATGTGCCATGTAACTCCACCCTTGGCAGCGCCATTTCCCCATCATCCTTAATTCTTCCTGTCCTCCTTCTTCCTGTCCGCCCCTTAGAAACTTTGGGCTTCTAGACTAGGCTGTTTCAGAACATTTGGGGGAACATGGAATGGAAAGATGGTAGGGTTTACCCATGGAGCTTTTGAAGCCCCCTGCTACGCCTGCCTTTTCTTGTCCTCTCCTATAAGGGCAGTCACCCAATACTTCTATTTGCCCTTTTGTGACTCCTGCCACGAGCCACAGTCTTAGAAACTCACAGGGGCCAGTTCTGCCCTGCCCTGTGGGGTCCCCGTGAGTCGGCATCGGCACATTGGCAGTGAGTTTAGAACTTGGCTTGCTTGGCATCAGAGGAAGCAGCTTACTGAAGGCTTTTCATGAACCAGGATTGACGTACAAGACGACGTGGTCATGAGTGTCCAGTGCTTCACATCTCTTTTTGAGATGGTCTCTGTCTGACGAAACTCACGAGGGTTCAGGGTAGGATATGACTTGTTAACCCCCCGGGATGTTCCGATGAAACAGTCTTCCTTGCTGAACGCCAGAAGGACTCGAGGGCTTCCCCTACCAGCGAAGAGGGATGGCTACAGCTTCAGCATAAAGAAAAAGAAAACCCTCACCACAGGGCCAATCCATGATCCGCCAAGGACAGAGGAACGCCGTCACAATCCACTTCCATTCGGAACCACCATCAGAAAATCAAGCCCCCACTCACCGCATCAGGCACCACCGTCCCGTGGAGAGCACAGGGGACACTTGGAAATCAGCGTGCTTTCAGCAACCTCATAGGCATCCCCACGCTGGATCCCAAATAAGCGTGTCTGATGAAGAATGGATGCCTTTGAATTAGGGGGTTCATGAAAAAAAAAAAAAGACAAACCAGACTCACTGCTACTGAGCCCGTGCCGAAGGATATTATGTTCCCCTGGGACTGACTGCCAGAGAACAGAGACATCCGTCCTGGAGGACGTACTGCCAGAGTGCACCTTCGGAGTGAGCACGGCAAGACTTGCTCTTAGGAGCTTGGACATTTGATCAGGGAAGACCAGTCCATGGAGAAGGAAAGGCACCATGTGGGGGACAGTGGAGGGGCAGTGTGAAAGTCTTCAAGAAGAAGGACAGCAACGAGCTCCTACGACCGCACGGACGGTGAGAGACCTGGCAGGGATAGGTACGGTCTTACACAGGGCTGCCATGAGTGGGAGCCAATGAGCGTCTAAAACGATGACCAGTGACTTGCAAATCCACACGACCCTCTTTTCTGACCACCCGTGGGGAGAATGGGAATACTGGGTATCACAGTTTCTGTGTGACACGGAGCAGTCACCTTCCGTCCACAGTGAGTGTAGAGGGAACTCAAGGTAAAAGATAGAATGCTTTAAAGTTGGGAGTGACCGTGGTGGGATTAGATGGTGCCCAGAGGGATTGGTAATATACCAAGGATATAATAAAGGGTGAGGTTTGGGGTCTGTCACCTGTCAGGTGTTTGCTGGCGTGCGATTGTGGGCTTCCCTGGGGGTGGGAGTGGGGGTGAAGGGAGTGCAGAGGAAGGCCGTAGCACCAGTAAGGCAGCTCAAGTCTACTAAGGACAGAACGTTGACCTTCAAACCCCAGAACACAACGAAGAGCAGGAAAACTGGAGGACAGAGTTTCACAGCAACGTTTCACTGCCGGCACTGGGTGCCGTCTGCAGGCTGTCTGACGCTACAAAGCACAAAGTTGGAGATCCAAACCCACCAGCCACTCTACCAAACTGAGAAGAAAGAAGTCCCCTCCCTCCTTTGGGTGCCTGAGGGATTTGAGGTTGGCTTCTGCCTCCCGAGGAAGACCCCGGAGAAGATGGACAGACGGGCACGGTGATTGCAACAGGGAGCCGGAACTCAGCCATCGTGATGAGGATGGCGGTGTTGTGTGCCATCCATTTGTCTGGCTGCAGTGACTGGATGGCCCCCACCCGGGACAGCACGGCACCAAATCGATTTCCTGCCAGTGGAGCATACCGTTCAGGGTGTGTATTGACGGGAGCACAGAAGAGGGTTGTTTCCCTTAAGGACCCCGGGCCAGATCAGCCCAAGGCCTGGCCTTGGTTTGCTCTCTGCAGACCGGCCTCACTCACTCGTCTGCCCCTCCCAGGCCCCCTCCTGTCGCTGAGGGGGCCATGTCTGGGCTCTCAGCTCCCCGTGGGCTCCCTCTCTGTGCAAAGCACAAAGTCAGAGATGGGCAGAACCAGGTTTCCTCCTGCACCACTGCCCCTGCCCCAGAGTTAGGCACGCGTCCCGGTGCTGTGAACTGAAGGCAGGTGGGCAGGTGGCTGCTTTTTGGAGTCTTTGCTGCCGTCACCCAGTCTCAGTGGACACAGCGAGCCCCCTGCTCTTTCTCCCCAGGCCAGCGTTCTGGATGGTCATGGAGGTGTGTTGTGAGGTTCACAAATGACTCCTTAGGGATTTGCTGGCCAGTGGCCTTTTCCTTGTGCTTCTGCGTGATGGACACAGCAGGTTCAATGTTGGACTCCTCCCTGAGAGGTCAGCGGGTCAAACCCACCTGCCGCTCTGTGGGAGAAGGAGGCATCCGCTTTCTAAAGACGGAGCCTTGGAAGCTCTGTGGAGCTCTGCCGCTCGGTTCTCTTGGATTGCTGTGAGCCGGGATCCATGTGGCGCCTCCAGGAGTCTGGTCAGGTCTCTGCAACCCGGAATGTCGCCAGTCTCCACCTGCTCTTCATCCTCCCCTCCGGTCCCCAGGTGACACGTGCCTCCCCCAGGCTCCCGGTGGGAGAAGCAGGGGGAGGATTTGATGAGGGGGAGCAGGGTGTGGTTCAAAGCCAGCTTTCCAGATCTCGTAGGAATTGGAGAGGCCGTCAAATGCTGGTGCTGGCGGTGTGCACTGAAAGCACTGAATGAGCGCATCCGTCTGGGCAGAAGGACAGGCGGCATGTTCCTTAAAAGCGCAGATGGCACGTCACAGACTTGGGACGTGCGATCAGGAAGGCCAAGTTCCCGGGGAAGGACACCTGGCGTGCTGAGAGTCGAAGGTCGCTGAAAGAAAGGAAGACCGTCAGAGAGATAGACGGACACAGGGGCTACAACGGGGGTCACACGTCACGACTGCAGATGGCACAGAGCCAGGCAGTGTTCTGCTCTGTTGAAGGTGGGGGGTCACAGTCCTCACGATCCAGGGGCCTTCCAGGTGGGAAGCCCAGCACGAGCAGAGACAGGGGTGCAGGGGACACTCCTGACACTTTGGGGTCCTGCTGTGACCAGGTCTGAGTCCCTCAGTGTGGGACTGCGGGGAGGTGAAGCCGTCTCACAAGACACCCCCAGGACCCAGGGCCCCAGCCAGAGGTTTGAAACCAGATGTGAGCGAGGCTGGGTCTGGACAGTGAGAGAGGCCCATTGGTCTTGGGCGCTGGAGATGGGGGAGAGGGGTTTGGATTTCATGCTAACGGTGACGGCGGTGGACTTAGGGCCCATCAGCGCTGTTTGGGCATTGGATGGATCCCAGACTCCCTGTGCTCCCAGCAGCCCTGATAGGGCAGGGTAGGACTGTTCCACAGGTTTCGGAGCCTGTAGATCCTCATGCCGGGAGCAGAAAGCTTTGTCATTCCCCTGTGGAGCTGCTGCCACCTTTTGCTCTCAAGGATCCACTGGTAGATTCGAACTCCCAACCTTCTCGTTAGCAGCCCACCACTTATTAATCATTCCGAGACGGGTAGTGTTTCCTTCTGTTGCCCGCCGTGGCCAGGAGCCAGGATCACAGCAACAGCAACAGCAGTTTCGTGAGTCCTCCCCTTATGAAACGTATCTTCCTGACATCGGCCCACCCCCACCCCCTTGGCAGGGGAAGACAGAGGAATCAAACCAAACCACTCCCACTGAAACATTTCCAGCTCACAGTAATCCTGTAAGACAGAGGACGACTCACTGCTAGACAAGGTTTCCTGGGCAGAGTGCCTGGCCTGAGTGGCTGGTGGACTCAAACCGCCAACCCTGCAGTTTGCAGCCCAGCGCTTAACCCACAGCACCACCAGGGCCCTGGTGTAGGTAACCAGCACCCAGAAGTAAACGCCTCTGCCATGGAGAGGATGCTGGCACAGAGACACTCAGTAGGAATGAATCAGAACGCCCCGGGGAGTTTCTGAGACTTCTCCACCGGAGTAGAAAGCCCGGTCTTTCTCCCTCAGAGCTGGCTGGTAGGTTTGAACTGCCCACCTTGCAGTTAGCAGTCCAAGGTGTAACCTCTACGAAAGAGTCTCTCTCTTTGATGTGATGAGGTACAGCTTTATAGTCTCGCTCACGCCTAAGGTTACTTTGTAGCCATCCAAGCCAAATGTTTACACAGAGGCCCTGACGGATACATCAAATGTTTGAGGAGCCAGTGCCAGTCTGCTGAGACCGCAGGGCTGCGTGAGAGGAACCTGCCCGCCTGTCTTTCAGGAGTAGTGCAGGAAGGGAGTAGGGTGTGTCTATCAGGCAGAGCCACAGCTGTGTTTGCAGACTGCGGCTGTATCTGGGTGCCTGGGAGGTGCAGGCATGCTTATCAGGGGATCTGCGGAAGAAAGTCCTGGCCATATCTGTTCCCATAAAGATGAATGACTCTGCTCAATCCCACCACCCAAACACAAGCGTGGCACAGCTCCAGGGTTTGACTCCGGACTTGTCACTTCTGGGGGCACTGCGAGCATTTTCCCTCCTCCAGTGGTAGGGCCTGTAGTGGCGTTAGTGTTAACCCAAACCACTCCTGTGGCCGCTTATTCTCTTCCCACTCAAGGTCACCCTGTGGGACAGGGCAGGACTGCCCCCTGCGGGTTTCCCAGAGAATCTTTCTGGAACGGGTGACTGCCACCTCGTTCTCCCATGGAGCAGTGGCTGGTGGGCTGGAACCACCAACCTTTCTGTTTATCGCTGAGCACTTGAATCCCGTGCCACTGGGGCTCCTTGGAGTTTCCTGGTGCCCTGCAAAGGATTATGGGAAAAATTTGAGAGTGGCCGAAACGTGACATGTGAGCACCTGCTGCCAGAATTAGGTGCGGGGAGACCTGTTCTTGTCTCCTTTGTTTCAAATGCCAAAAAAGCACCGAGCTCTAAAACACTTGGAAGGAGGAGACCGCAGACTTAGCAAGAGTTTCAAGCAGAGGAACTTTGAAGCCTTCTCTTGCTTCCCCTACCCACCCACTGCCTGCTAGCTGCTCTGACTCAGTCACCAGAGGACATACAGAGCTTCCCCTATGGGTTTCAGAGGCTGTACCTCTTTATGGGAGCAGTGAACCTCACCTTTCTCCCGCGAAGTGGTTTGTGGGTTTGAACCGCCGACTCTGAGATCAGCAGCCCAATTAACCCTTAACCCCTTGTGCCACCAGGGCTCCATAGAGGGGCTGGGTCAGGTCTCCCGAGGTCAGACCTCCTTGGGAAGAGACCTGGGCAGCAGGACTC